>JPKY01000154.1:0-51603 GCA_000769265.1 Hapsidospora chrysogenum ATCC 11550
GGGGGGGGTGTTGTTGATGGAGATCTAGACGGTTGGCCAGACCGAGGCTTGAAGGACGCAGCAGTTTCCGACGACGCGAGAGAGTTCGGCATGCCATCTACATACTATCTTGCTTATTTGCTGGCTTAAAAGTTCAATTGGGGGCGCACTTGTCAAAGGAAGAGCTAATTTTCACGTTTTGGTGCTTGGGATCTCATGAAGTCGCTAGCAGGAAATCAAACCAATACAAAACAAAGAAAGAAAAGTAAAAAACGTTCAGCTAGTTGATTCTTCGTTCACTCATGCTACGTACATGTCATCTGCTGGTCCCAACTCCCTGGTTTCTCCTATTATTAATTATCCGTCCTCCAGCTCGACGGCTCTGCACCTATCGCCCCTGACGACTGGCCCGCCGCCGGATCTGGCCGCCCGCCGCTTCGCTATAGCTCGTCCCGATGCCAGAGTCTAGCAGAGGGTCGCCGTCGTCGTCGCCGTCGAGACCGTCACCTTCATCGTCGGCCTCGGCACCGGCAACGGGAACCTCCGACAGAGGCCGCTCGTGCTCTTCATCCTTGAGCTTGGGCTCGTGCTTGAGAGGCGGCTGTCTGCCGTATGTGGGGAAGTTGTGGGGATGGTCAGAGACGTCACTATCATCCCCCTGACCCTCACCCTCCTCTTCTTTTTCTTCCTCCTTTGTGAGAACGCGCTGCTTCCCACCCTGGCCGCCGAGGGGACCATCTACTCCCCCTCCCGCGAAGAGGACACTCCAGGTCAAGCCCATGAACACCACCTCGAAACCCCAGAATAAGAAAGTGCAGATCAAGTACATGGGCGAACGGTAGTGGTGCATAAGCCACCGCAGGCCGCGCAGCTGGGCGGTGAGGTCCAGCGAGGCCCCGTACGTCTGCAGGTCCTGGCCGGCCTCGATCTCGACGTAGGCGGCCGCCGGGGGGGTGACGGCCCGGGAGAAGGATACGCGCTCGGCCAGCGGTACGGTCAACTCGCGGGTGATCGAGGCGGGGCGCAGGAGGTGATATAGGAGGAAGAGGATGCGCGAGGCGGTGGACACGATGGGGTCGACGTAGGGTACGAGGGCGGGTCGGCGGGAGCTGAAGACGATGCGGCGCCGGTCGAGGAGGTCGTTGGGGCTGCCTCCGTCGTCGGACGGGATGGCAAGGGTGTGCTGGGGACTGACGTCTTGGTCCAGGAGGTGGATGGTAACCATGAAGTTCCCGCGCTGGGTGTTGGGCGGCGAGGGTGGGAGGGAGAGTGTGACGGAGATGTCGTAGTCTTGGGCTGACTTGAGGTCGGGGGACGTGAGGGACACGAACCCGTACGGATTGGCCGTAGATCTATGGTGTGTGTGCGTGCCGTCCAGGGTCAGCTAGGGGGATTTCCCATAATATAGTGGCTCAACGCGGGGTTCGCAGCTCACGGCATACCCATATTGGAGGTACACCGGCTTGGAGAGCACCTGATCCGGGACGTAATTTTGGAAGAACAGCGCCGTGGCGATACTCGCAGGGACGAGGAGCGTCGACGCGCCGGCCAGGAGCACGACGGTGTTGACGACCAGTCTCCTGGCCCACGGAGACGTCACCACACTGACAACCTCGTTCAATGTCTCCTGCAGAAGGGAAGGGACAGGCGTATTCATGTTAGTCTGTGTCGCAGCCAGACCAGTTCTGTTCGAAGATGGACGCACCATGGCTAGCTCTGGGATGGAATGTCCACCCGAAGTTTGCAGAGGAGTCGCCGCGGCCGCCGTGGTGTCGTCGTCGTCGTCGTCGCGATCTGCTGCCTGCGACGTGGAGGACGCGGATGAGTCTCGCGGAGGGAGGAGGACAAGGCCGACGACATATGTTGATGATGCATGGCGCGCGCGCCCGTCCCCCAACGTCATTCAAGTTCGCGCGGGCTCAAGTGGGGCAATCAACGATGAACTGACGACTCAGAGGTCGGGGATCGACAGGGTATCCGTACCTTTCCCAGGTACGTACTTATTTATGGGGCTCAGCTGCACTTCGGGACGAAAGGAAGGAACCACCGAGCTCGACTACAGGAAAGTGAAGAGTCTCATTCAACCTGAACTTGGCAGATTGTGTAAGGAGAAAATTCCAATAATAATTAGTAGTACTTGGTACCTTATACAGTACAGTCCTACTTAATGTCGGATTACAGCCTCCTCTTGCCACCGGAGCAGTTCCAAGAATATTACAGCGCGCGTCATCCCTTCCCATGACAACCATCAGTAGTCTTGATACCTTTCTACCATTTAAATCAAAGTATTCTTTTGGGATATACTACTACCACTACAACAACAACAACAACTACTACTACTACTACTACTACAATCCTACCCAGTCCTATCTCACGCAACGCTCTTTTAAGACATTGTCCACCACCATGCCAGCCGCCTCTTCATACTGCTCCGCCTTATAGTAACACCGGACATCAGTTGTTGCGCTCCGCCTGCTCCCCTAATCGGCTGGCCCGCCGCTCCGGCAATTACAAAAAAAGGGAAAAAAATATTAAAAAAAAATCAGTGCGACATGACCTCCCTATACCGCTCCATGCCCAGATCCACCGAGTAGGCCAAGAGCCGATCCTGGGTAAGCGGCAGCTTCAGTATCCGCGAGCGGAACTCCACATCCTGCGATTCCCGTAAGTTAGATTTTTTTTTTCTTTTTATATATGCTGAGAATAGAAAGAACGTGCATGGGGTATTACTCACCTGCTTCTTCCTCGTCCATTTGACAATCTCCCGGGCGGTCTCATCCGCCATATCCGACAGCGCAGCATATCTGATAATCTCGCCCTCCAGAATCTGCTCATTCATACCGCCAAGACCCGCGAGCAGCCTATCCAGGACCGCGCGCGGTGCGACCTCCCCACGGTTACGATGCTGCAGCATAGTGAGGAAGTGGTAGTAGACCTCGCCCCCCTGCGACCAGTCGGGGATGAGCCCCTGGTGGCCCTGGAACTGCGACATCAGGGACAGCAGCTCCGCGTATCCGCGCTCGATGATGGCCTGCGGTGCGACTTTCTCCGCCAGCACGCGGTGCGCCTCGACGAACGAGCCCGCCTTCAGCAGGCACTGCACCTCGGCGGCCGGATCCTTCTTGACGCCTCGCATGTACAGCGCGAGGGCTTCCCAGACCCAAGTCGCCGGGATCTGGAACTTCTCCGTCAGAATCGCAAACGTCGGGTCGGATTCGGAACCAATCAGGCCGGCATGGCGGCAGAGGTGGTCCTGGATCGCCTTGGCCCGCGCCGACGGACTGCTGAGATGGAGGAGCACAAAGGTCGCCTCCAGCCACTCGCCAGCACTGGACAACTGCGCCGCATAGGCAATCGTAGCGGCGTCGGCCTTCTCTTGCGCGTTTTCGCCAAAGGTAACCTTGCCCGTCGCCGTGAGCGCAACGCCGAGCTGCCAGCAAACCCTCATATCCAGCGGAGAAAGCTGCGAGTTCTCGGGCCGGAGGACCGCCTCGAGGTCCGCATTCTTCCCCGCATACAGTTGCAACAGACCCCACAAGAGATCCTGCCTGTGGTGCGCCTCGTAGTCAAACCAGAGCGGGTTGATGCCTTGCTCCTGGTACCAAGGCTGAGGAGTGTTCTCCCTGTCCTGGTCGATGTCCTCCTGGAACTTGCTGACCGCAGCGGCAAGATCATCCTGCTGCGAGATGGCGTACCAGAGCCGCAGACCGAACGCTTGCTTCCAATCCAGACCGAACTTTTTGGAGATGACAAACGACTCCATCCGGTCTTCGACGGGCACGCCCTTCATGCCCTCGCACACACAGACGTTGCCGCTGAGAAGCTCGTAGATGGCGCGGATAGGCTCGGAGAACTCAGAGAGCATCTTGGAGTCCTGCCACGCCTTGACCTGCTCCCTCATGTCCTTCTTGGCAGTATCGCTAGTACCGATAAGCGGCACCAGTGTCGCGAGCCGGAAGTTCTTTCCTTGCATCAGGTGCTTGCAGGCCTCAGTTATCCGGTGGCCAGCAAGACACGCGACCGCCTTCTCCTCGCTTGTCCCCGCCAGCCCGATGGAAGTGGCTGACGCCTGGTCGACCAGCTCCGTCCAGAAAGCCGACAGCCGTGCCTTACGAGCGGCGGCATTGACATCCTCGTCTCCATCGAAGAGGATGCTGGCGAGCTCCCATACCCGCTTCTCGTGAATACTGGCAGGGTCGTTCATATCCTGGTGGTGGAACACGTCTTGGACGTTCTGAGCCCGGAGTGCGGCGACAGGGACACCGTCCACGAGTCGGATCTCTGTCAGACTGTCTTGGGTCCGAAGGTACTTCTTCGACGACTACCACCTTTCCATCAGCAAACACGCAGAGACACACAAAGCTCCAAGTCGATCCCTTACCTCGGTGGAGAACTTGCCGAGACGAACAGATTGTCGGCCAGTCTGCACGGCAGACCTCTGCAAGGAGAGAATATCCGAGGGTTCACGCGACGACCGGCGGTGTTGCGAATCGACGGCACGCGTTACAACGAGGGTCTCGTCGGGTCCCCAGGTGGGACGGCCAGCATCGTGGAAGGCCCTTTCGCCTTGATCAATCGACAAAACTTTCTCTTGTCGCTCGTAGGGCCACTAAAATGAGGAAGATGGTATTTAGCATTTATTTCATTCCTAAGCTGTTAAGTACATCCATAGTCCAATCTTTCAGTAACTCTGCACGGGGGTTTTAAAAATCACGAAACAACCAGAGTACCGACCTTGGGAAAGCCCCTTGATGCGGAGGCGGACGCCCGGAGGTTCTGGTGCGTGGCCTTGGGCCTCTCAAAGAGGGAGTTCATCAAGTCGATACTCGTCGCAAACCCACGCCCCTTGTCCAAGCCGGCTTGTGCGCCGTTTGCGAACCCGTCCTTCTTTTCCGTCGTGCTCTTCCTCCAGACCGACGATTTGCGCAGGTCTGTCTGTTCGTTGCTGTCAGATTCAATCCGCTGATCGTTCTGGCGGGAAGGCGACGCTTCGTTGAGCTCCTTGAGCAGCTGGCGGTCCCTCTTCATAGGGCTGACTGTCTTGCGCAGCATCTCTGTCCAGTCGTCGCCATCCGCAACCACCAGCTGGACAGGGCCAGCGGACTCCTTCAGTGCCCTCATCCTGGCCCTCAGAACGCCACCTGGCGTGCCCCTCTGTATATCCTGGCCATCATCAGACGAGAAATCGTCATGCTCCGCGGCGTGATGCTGTTCGACGGGAGACCTCGTCATGTCTTCCTCGTCGGACAGGTCATATTCCTCGCCCATGTCGTCGGCCTGCTCATCAACGAGCGAGAGCCGAACATCGTTGGGCGCAGAATCCGCGGAGCTAACCCCTAAAAAAGACTCCTCGCGGGGGATAACGGCCTCAACCACTGCCTCCTGCTCGTCGAAAGCACCGGGCAGGCCAATGGAGCGTCGAAAGTGGAATGTGTCTTCCATCGACGAGCCAGGCGAAGCATCCAGGGCCATTTGCTGCGACAGGGTCAAGGTAGGCTCCGGGGCCCGTTGCTCCACGGTTCCCATCTCTTCATCCGAGTCTTCATCCGAATCGTCCAGTCCGTAGGTAGTAAAGTGCTCGACAGTGAACACCCAGACACCGGTTTCCTTGTCGTAGCTCACGAACTCCGTATCTTCAATCCTCTTAAGACGTTCGACATGCCTGTTGAACTTCTTCGGGTCGTTGGTAATCCTCTTATCTCGCCCGCTGCGTGGCCAAGACTGTTCGAGGGTAATCCTAGCCGGGACGTTGAGGCCCTTGCCCACCGGAGGCTTCTTAGCAGTCACGGGGTAGACTGTCGCAGACCGAGGTTCAAGTTGGACAATGTCCTTGAAGAGATCATCAAGCTCGATGCCGCTGAGATCGACGGGAAGCAGGAAGGCGATCGAGCCGACATTTTCGCGGCCGATCACAAAGTTGTCAACCTTCTGTCGCTGCACCCTGTTCATGCTCTGAAGCTCCTCCAGCGGAGGCTGGGTCCAGTATTTGCCGGGAGCCGTGTCGCCCAAGACTGAGGATTGGCGGCCGGGCGTGGCAAGGTTGTCCTCTTCCTGGACACCCGCCAGTGAGCTGTTAGACTCCGCCTCGGGCGTCAGGGACCCATTAGATCCGATGGCAGAGCGGTTCTGGCGAGGTGTCTCATCTGCCTGTGTGCTTGGGGAGCCGTCGGGGGCGGGCAGGGCACCGCGAATCTGCGGCTGCTCCTCGTCCTCGACGTTGCTCGTGTCGAAGCTCACACGCTTGGACAGCTTTCGCGAGGTCGAGCTCGAATCGGCGATCTGCTTGTCCTTCTGGGGCGTGGAGAAGAGGTCGCTGCGCATGTCACGGCTAATGACAAGCTTCCTCGAGCCAGTGCTTCCATACCAGCGTGGGGCAGTGCTTGCCGAAAACGCACCGGGTACAAGGATACTATCCTCCGTGTTGAAGTTGCGGCGCAGGTTGTTCGTGGACATGCTCTTGCTAAGAGATCCGCTCGAGCTAGACGCGAGCAGACCTCGGCCATTAGTCCCCGGGGTGCTCGCGATGCTGCTGGCTGGGCTTCCATGGGTGCTGCCGCCGTAAGTGCTGTAAGAGAAGCCGAAGCCCCTCTTCTGCGGAGTCCCCATCCGTGATGCGGACGACGGCGCCAGCTTGTACATGGGGAGGATAGCACCCCGTTTCGGCTTGGCATTACCACCGAGGGGCGTGGCAAGCGGGCCGGGGTTCGCAACCTCATTGCCCCCGAGGCTGGAGAACAGCGATGGGCTGCCGTAGGCAGAGACGTCGTTGAGACCGGCGGTCAAGCCCTGGGGTGCGTTGTTGGACTGCTGAGAGTTGCCCAGGAGCGAGTTGCCCAGCCCCTGGTTCTGCTGCTGCTGGTTGGTGCTGCCGCCGAACAATGAGCCGCCCTGGTTCTGGTTGTTCTGACCTCCAAACAAGCTCGAGCCAGTGTTTTGGGTTGAACTTCCGAAGAGTCCGCCAGGCTTCTGTTGCTGGTTGTTCGAAGCTCCGAAAAGACCGGTTCCACCCTGCTGCGTGTTCTGCTGGGTGTTGGTGTTTCCGAATAATCCCCCACCAGTGGTGTTGGTCTGCTGGGTCGACCCTCCAAAGAGGCCGCCACCGGCGGGCTTGTTCCCAAAGAGCCCACCACTAGTCGAGGCAGTGTTAGTACCGAAACCAGTGCTCTGTTGCTGCTGCTGGTTGTTGCCACCGCCAAAGAGTCCGGTGCCGGTCGTGGAGTTCTGCGTGCCTGACCCGAACAGCCCTCCTGGCTTCTGCTGGGTGTTCCCGAACAGCCCGCCGCCGCTCTGCTGGTTCTGGTTTTGCTGACCGCCGAAGAGGCCACCTCCGGTACCCTGCTGCTGCTGATTCGTGTTGGTACTGCCGCCGAAGAGGCCACCACCAGTGGACTGCTGGTTGGTGTTGCCGGTGTTCCCAAAGAGGCCGCCGCCTGTAGTGTTGGTGTTGCTGGCGCCAAAACCGGTGTTCCCTGTCGCACCAAAGCCAGTGTTGGTCGTAGTGGACGTGTTGCCGAACAATCCTCCAGCGGGCTTGTTCTGCTGGTTGCTCGAGCCGAAGAGGCCGCCACCACCAGTATTGCTGCTCCCAAATCCGGTCCCACTGTTGGTATTGGTTCCAGCACCAAATCCGCCGCCAGTATTGGTCCCGAATCCGGTACTCTGCTGGTTCTGGTTGCCGCCAAACAGGCCTCCGCCGGCAGGCTTGGAACCGAAAAGACCGCCGCCAGTGGTACCAGTGTTGGAGCCGAAACCAGTGCTTGTGGACTGTCCGAAGCCAGTTCCAGCGTTGGTGTTTGTGTTGCTAGAGCCAAACAACCCACCGCCGGTGGTATTGCCGGTGGTGGCATTGTTGCTGGCTCCGAATAATCCTCCGCCGCTAGAGGTGTTGGTGGTGCCAAAACCACCTGACCCGAAGTTGGAGCTCACGCCGAATGCACCACCGCCAGTTCCGTTCCCATAGCGTCGGCCTGCCACGTAGTCGGCGAGTCGGAGTTCATCCGCGGACCACTTCTTGTAGGCGTCCTGGAAGAGGATATTCTGGAAAGAGTTGGACTGGCTCGGATTGTTGGGCTCCTTCTCAGTGTGAGCCTGGAATGGCGTAACGGCAGTGCCGGGAGGGTCCCCAGCTCCTCCGATGCCAGGGTTGTTGGACGCGCCGAAGCCACCTCCGCCAAAGCTGGTACCGCTAGTTCCAGTATTTCCACCGCCAAATAGGGATCCTCCCGTTGTTCCGGTCGCCCCAAAAGCCGGCGTCGTGGTAGCGGTGCTGCCGCCGAAGAGGCCACCTCCCGATGTCCCTGATCCGAAGGCGGAAGTGGTGTTGGTCGTGTTGGCGGTGCTACCAAAGCCGCCACTGCCGAAACCCGTCGTCCCGGTGTTCGTGCCTGTGTTCGAGCCGAAGAGGCCGCCGCCGCCGGTAGTGCTGGAGCCAAATGCTGGCTTGCTTCCGAAAGCGCTAGTAGTATTGGTGTTGCTCGCTCCGAAGCCTCCTGTGATATCGTTAGCGTCTTGTGTACGTGTACTGTCAGATGTGTGAATCCTCCGCGAACCTGTAGACTGGCCGAATCCGCCGCCAGAATTGCTACTGCTGCCGCCAAAGAGACCTGCGCCGGCAGTGTTGCCGGACTGGCCAAAGCCTCCAGTGGTGCCAGCGCCAAAGCCTTCACGCGCGAGGGTGTTAGCCTGATGGGTTGCGCTTGGTCGGGTTTCTCGCCGCGTCGCAATACATACCTGATGTCGAAGTGTTGTTATTCTGGCCGAAGCCACCAAATCCGGAGGACTGGTTATTCTGCTGGCCGAAGCCACCGAAGCCACCACTGCCGAACGACATGTTGACGCCGGGAGATCGGGCGAGATCGTTTTAGGTATAGAGCTCGGCTCGGCCGCAGAAGCCCTCGGGGGGGGGGGTTTCGGTCGCGGATCGTAATCGAGTAGTGACGAGCGAGGCCTAGATGGTGGGTGGCGATTTCATTCGAGACGCGCGGTTCGAACCCAGATCCGGTCTTGAGGGGGATCTGATGCGTGACACGGTTGGTTTCTCTGGAGCTGGGCGTTAGGACCGAGCGAGCTTGAAGAGCAGTGCCAGAGAATCAACGCAAGATTGCGCCGATTATCAAACAAATGAAAAAGAATAAAGGAAGGGAAATCGCTGGAGGGGTGCAGAGGCGCAGAGAAGGTATACGGGACGGGTAGACGCGCCCTTATTCACCTCGAGCTTGACCCGACCTGACGTGGCGATTGAGAGGGCAGCTTTTTTTGACGGGCGATGGCAGATGGCCAGAGCGAAAGGGTGAAGCTTGGGAGGTCGGGGTGGGCTGATTACTAACCCAACCACCTTCTAGCCAATCACATATGCGTAAAAAGGTACACAATCGTCAGGTCGATGGGAGCCTGGCGGCTGCCTGCAGTGATACATTATAGAGATGTACCTCTTTGGATAGCGAGGCAGACTGGCCAGTCCCATGACCAGCGCGCGGATCGCGACCGAATGGTCCAGAGCGCGTCGGTGGCCTGCAGTTGGGCCTACTGTATTCCAGTCCTGGGTCCTTTGTCGCGTCGCATCCAGTCGCATCACATCGCAGCGCAGCGCTCAGTACAATACTAGTACTACGAGTAGTTGTCTTCTCTTGTCTTCTCACGACATCGACAACCTTCTCTCGTCCCAACCTCCCGCCCGACGATACCTACCCGCAGACCCTCCAAACAGGCGCATCTACGTACACGCATCAATAAATTGCTACCGTATAACCCCCCAACTAGCTCATAAACCAGATCGCCCTTTTGCATCTCAACACCGCAGCGCGCTCTCACCTGCCCAGCCTCCCTCGAGAGGGCAGACTATTCACCACCCATTGTCGCGAAACCTTGTCCTTGTCCTTGTCCTGCCCCGGCATCGCCATCATCGAAACACACACACACACACACACCAAGATGAACACTCACGCTCACTCAACGACGAGGCCCTTCCCGATACGACCAATACCCGGCGGCTCAAATCAGCCGCTCCAGCAGAGGCAACCGATCACGCCGCAGGTATCAAGCAATGAGGAATACAACACCATAGCCGAGGAGGATCGAGAACATATCGACGAAGTGGTGCGTTCGCTGGCTGTCCCCCTCCCCCCCGGTGCTGGGGCGGTCCCCCCTTGCTAAGCCCAGCGAACTAACTCCTCCAGTTTGACCTCATGGATATGAAGAAGAAGGGATGGCTAAACAGCTACGAGTTTCGCCACTCATTAGCAGCCCTGGGCTTCGACATGACGAAGCCCGAATACTTCAGGGAACTCGAGACCTACGGGGCAATACCGCAGGACTGGCCCGACCCGCACAGCTGTCCCGTCAACCGGCTGCACGTGTTCCTCGACCAGTTCAGGCTGTGCGCCGCCAAGCTCATCTCCAACCGCGACCCCCGCGAGGAGGCGACCAAGGTCTTCAACATGTTCGACTACGACCAGGACGGTGTCATCTCCATGGACGACATGCGGCACCTGGCGCAGGACATCAAGGAGGAGAGGACAATGACGGACGAGGAGATTCAGACTATGATTGATCATCTGGACCACGACGGCAAGGGTGGTGTGAATCTGGAAGAGTTCATACAGATGATGGAGGAGGCTGGGTAGATCGGGGACTGATGCATCGACGAAAACAACCGAAATCTGCGAACCAGTCATCGATGAGAACCTGGCGTAGGTAGCGGAGACGCGTCTCGACTGGGCCCTTGGGGAGGCGAGGTCCTGATGTGTCGGCCTCTCATTCCCAGTTTCGCTGCCAACGCGCACACACAAAGCTGACGACGGCCGCCAACCTCCGGAGGCGAACTGCAACCCACAAGGTGACAAATATGCTACAACAACCGACTTGTGTCCCGCTTGCCATTGATCGGCGCCAGGGCTTGAATACAATGTCAGAAAGGAAAAGGTACGAGGTAACGACCGGTGACAGGCACAGCGGAGGACTATACACTAAAATTGTGATCAATCAGGATGAGGAGGAAGAAATCGAATGGATACATATCAATCGAATCAAATTTCTAAGTTTTGGACCTGGAAGCGCGCTACCTAAGACACCGACAATCTGGACTTAGAACGAAGCTTCCGGACAGGTGACAGCCAGACGCCCCAGCCCATAAACAAATGACGGTCCTATGTCTAGGAGCCGCGACACCGGTCAGGGTTGGTGGCAAAAGGGGATTTGGCCGAATGGTATAAAGAGGATACGGCGACAAACAGAGACTAGGAATGGTAAACGAAACCCAAGAACTGCCTCCAACGCCCAAAGTGAGTTCCCCCAAGAGGCCAAAAGGCATCAGAACTGAATGAGATCCTGGTTCTGTTGGCTCGGTTGCTTCACCTGCCCGCCAAAGGGGTTGTTACCCCCATTCATCGCAGCAGGGCCTGTAGGCATGGGCGGGCGTGGCTGGCTACCGTAGCTGACGGTCGGCATGCCAGTGAACTGCTGCCTCAAGAACGGGTTGTTACCCGTCTGCTCAGCAATGAGCTGGCTGGTTCCTGCTCCGGCACTGTTGACAAAAGTCCCCGGAGCTGTGTGCTGGGCGGGAATACGTAGGTTGCCCGTGTTGCCGTAAGTGTCCAGGCCGTCTCCGGTGGCGAGCAGAGTGTTTAGCTTGGCTTCATGCTCATTCATCTCCTTCTGCTGGCTGTTGTTGCCGAATGACTGCTGGCTGCCGAATGGCGACTGGCTCTGGCCGAAGGAGCTCTGCGGTCGCGGCGGCTGCTGCTGCTGCAGCGGCTGGTTGTTGAAGGCAGAAAGGGACTTCTGCTCCGGCACAGCGCCAAGGCTGTTCATTGTCGGGTTGGCGGAAGAGGGTCGGTTGAACTGCGCAAAAGGATTGTTTGAGCCGGTAGGTGTCGGCTTGAGTGACTGCTGCTGTTGTTGTTGCTGCTGCTGCTGCTGGTTGCCGGTTGCCCAGGGGTTGTTGCTGCCGGGTTGAAGGCCGTCCGAGGCGGGGGATTGCATCTGCATGGTATGCTGCTGTTGCATCGGCTGCTGCTGGGCATATGGATTGTACCCCGTGGGCTGCGGCTGGAACCCTTGCATGTTGTTTTGCTGGTTGTAGGGATCCATGCCGGTGGGTTGGCTGCCGAAGGGCATGTTGTAGGTCCCGGGGAAGCCAGTGGCTTGCGGCTGCTGGTATCCGGTGTAGGCGTTCGGCATGAGTCCCGTGGGCTGGCTCTGCATCTGGTTCGAGTCTACCGGGTTGGCAAACCAGTCGACCTGGTTGCCCTGCTGGTATCCTCCGTTGAAACCGGTGGGCTGGGGCTGGGTTGTCTGCGTGGGTGTGTCGTCGAAGAGGTCGATGGCGGGTGTCTCCTCCAACTCGCGGCGCCTCAATTCCTCCTCCTCCTTGCTAAGTTTAATGGCCTTGGCCAGGTCGTCGTCCATGTCCTCTGCGCCAGCGCCCCGGCCCTCTCTCCTCCTTCGATCCTCTTCTTCTTGGTACTTGCTTGCCTCGAGAGCTAGACGATACTCGGCATCCTCCTCATCGGTCATTTCGGGCCTGCGCTCGCGGGGCCTGCGCGCCGACGAAGGTTCGCCCAGCGGTGGGCCGGTCTCTTCCAGCCCAGTAACTCGAGATTTCCAGGATTTGCGGTCGCTTCGCTCGGCACGGAGACGCTCCTCGTCGAGAATGAGGGAAGTCAACTCCTTCGCGGCAACTCTCACTGACCCGAACACACGTTAGCATGCAAGTCTGAGTCCCAAAGCTGTAGGTCGGTATGAATTACCGTTCTGACCGACATCGCGGCCTTCTTCGTCTACGTATTGGAACTCGCGGAGAGTCTTGATGATGTAGATGCTTTGGCGAGCCCAGGTGACGACCAGCTCCGAGCCCTCATGCAGGCAGTAGTCGAGTACCTTCAAAGCCTTCAGAACATGGCGCCAGTTCTTTCCCTTGTCGTTCAGACGCTTGTCGAGCATGTCCATGATATCGTAAAAGTCGCTCGACCTATGCCACCCGGTCAGTACTCTCGTCAAGAGCTTGGCGCCGCATGATTGGTATAAGAAAGCATACGTATTGAAGGTCATCTGAGCGATCTCGCTCATCTGGGTACCGGTAGGACCCCACGGGTCATTGCTCGTCGCTGGAGTCAACGGTCAGCGGTCGCTTCCCGAAAAGCGAGGGAAGACCTTGCGCATACCTTCTCTGACCTTGATCTGGGTGCCGGAATACCCCTTGGTCACGTTCCTCACGCTCCTCATTACCCGCGACATGATGGGCGATTGGAAGGCGGCTGTTGAGAAACAAACAAACAAAATATCTGACGGCGGGAATGGAGCTGTGACAAGTTATCGGATCGCACAAGGCCGTATGGGAACCGTCGTCAGCAAACCGGAGGGGATGTGCTCTGGTCGCAACGCAACGGCTGTTCGGCGTGTGACGTAGACGCTTGCGTGGAATTCGGCACACGGTCCAGGAAAGTGCCGACGGTGTAGCCGGCGGGCGGATATGAGCGACGGCCGACAGAGTAGGCGATTTCGTGACAGCGGGGGGGATTCGAAGGTGGTGGGTTGGCGACCTAGAGGTGACGGGCGGTAGGTGGGTGTGTTACCGTCGCTGTTGCTCCTGATGATCGGGGAGGTGGGTATGGGGGATGCGCAACGTATGTATATGGAGTTGCGCACACGGAGGCCGGGGTGGCTGGGGACCGCGGGTGGGAGTGAAGGCGGCTGCTGGCGATGGTAGAAGACTCGGCGTCGAAGGTCGTCGGGTAAGGGTATTGAGACGAGTTGTAGGAGGCCCAGTCGTAGTCAGAGGGGCAAAGATGCAACGACGCTGTGGATGCGATCGGGTGGAGTGGCTGGGTGCTGTACGTACATAAGCACCTACCTAAGGTACTCTTATGTACGAGTACTACTATAAGTACCTACCTACCTGTACTGAGGTCGTCTGGTAATACGGTACGAGTACGGAGTACATACGCATCCGATGATGACATAAGTGTGGGCGCAGCCGCGCGGAAGGAGCGACCAACAGGCAGGATGGTTGGTACCTACGGATACATTAGAAGCGTCTCCCTCCGTTCAACGTCTGGGCGGTTAAATTCAACCTGCGCCAATGGACTAGATGATTCTTGATAGGCGGTGGGTTGCTTTCACCAATTCATGTAAATAACGCAAGGTAATTAGAGGTCCTATCGCCATGGAGCTGCACTGGCAAACACATTGGTATACCAGTATAATTAGCTCCTCTCCTCCCTCCACCAAGTTATTACTAGTACGAGTATTAGTCTGGGCGGGTTCTCGGGTGAACGCCGCCTTCCCCTTCGGCGCCCCGAGTTACTCCACGCTGCTACCCTGGAGTGCAGTCAGTTTGGGCAGAGCCGAACAACTAACGATAACAACCAGGTATTAATTACCTGGTACTCGCACATGGAGCAAGCCAAAGCCCATCACTATGTCAAAGCCGAAGAACTGGCCAGACACATTGCCGTACCTCACCGCGCCCCTCCACTCCAAGGAACTCTCCCCATCCCAACTCCAGACCCTTCGCACCAACCCACGAAACTCATCCTCGCACACTATCCAGATCATCCCGGCCTCCTCCACGCAGACCCCCAGCACCAACGTCAAGATCCAGCCTATCCAGGAGCCGAGCCACCCGGCCAACGGCCAATACGGCCTCTTCGCCGCCCGGGACCTCAAACCCGGCGCCTTCATCCTGCCGTACCTCGGCCGCGTACACGGCGGCGGGGGAGGGACAGATCCCCATAGCGACTACGACCTGTGGCTGGACCGGGACGCCGACATCGCTGTCGACGCGGGCCGTGAGGGGAACGAGGGGCGCTTTGTCAATGACTACCGCGGCGTGAAGAGGCGGCCGAATGCCGAATTTGGGGCGGCGTGGTGTGAGCGCTGGGGCCAGCTGTGTGTCGCGTTCTGGGTCGTGGGCTCGCCGGGGAAGAAAGGGAGGCTGGAAGGCATTAGGAAGGGGGAGGAGATCCTCGTGAGCTACGGCAAGTGCTTCTGGGAGGAAAGGATGGCGGAGGCTGAGCGGGTTGGAGAGGATTAGCCAACTCGCACGTGCCATCAGAAACGACTTCCGATGATGGGAAGTACGGGATGAAGTAATAGCTGGAATATCTCTGTCCCAAGATTGGACCTCACAGCTGGAGCTGCTGACAACCATCCCGGGGAACACAGCCAGGCGGACAGGATCGAAGACGGAGACGCCCACAACACCGATTGCTCACAATCATGGGTGAAACCATAATCCCTGTTGGACTATTCCTCGGCGTTCCCAGATTGCTGACTGCATTGTAGGACCTCAATCGTTGTTATCGCCCAGTCTCTCCTAGTGTTCGAAGGACAATTTCTTTGTTCTGCCCAAGAACCCTCCAACACATAGAATCGGAGGCCGAGAAGCCTAGTAGTTCCATCGAATTACAATGACTGAGCTCCGGATTATAAAACTCCACAGCTGTACTGACTCTGTCCTTGAACGCAGTGCGCTGTTCAAAACCCAACAAAGACTGCGGGAACTCGCTCCAGAACTCCCACCATGTTCCACGATATCCGGAACCTGTACAGTACCGGTATTTCTAGGACCACGTCGATGACTGTAATGAAACTTTCTTTCTCCCTCACTCACAAGCACGCACGGTCGCCTGGTTCCGTCCAATTCGAGCTATTCCCTTGCAGCTTTGAAGCATCTGATTCAAGGTTGCAAGCATCTTCAGCGCCGGTACGCACCCTCCAACAACTAATACCACACACTTCTCGATAATCCAACGTTATACTGACCAAATAGGACCCAACCCCAACTCGGAGTTAGTCTGAAAAGCCTCAGACAGCTACTCAATTCTGGGATCAAACAGGTGAGTCTTGGAGAAGCCCCGCTAACCATCGAAATAGAAACACCGACACCGTTACGCGATGGGTTCATTCAAGAAGTCTTGCCGTCCCTCGACCCAACAGGCCAGGGAAACCCCTCGCCGCCACAGGGTGGGCTCGTTGCTTCACAGCAGCGTAGAACCTCGGGAAAGGATTGGAGGAAGGGATCCCCGCGATTTTCAGCGCAACCGCCACAGCAACGGGACTGCCAACAGGTCATCGCGGCAACACAATCTTCGGTTGGCCGCCTACGACAACAGAGCCAGGCGTCGGGACAATGGTAGGCCCCGAGGGTACCGCAACTATGCTGCAAGCAGTGGCTCTGACGACGGGTCTGATGACTTTACCTTCTCTGACGCGGGCGACAGTCCCGGATCGAATTCCTCTGCCGATACATATCGTCCCAGGCGTGACAGCCCCAGCTCCAGCCCCAGCTCCAACTCGTCTTACGGATCCCGACCGTCTTTCTCGTCGGCTTATCGGCCGTCCATGAAGGTACTGAACCAGGAGAGGTTGCTGAACGGAGAGGCGGTCGAAGTCAAGCTTCGGAATACTGACTTCCGCCGTATCGAGCAACTCGAGATCGGAGACATTATCAGTCTCCCCATACACACGCAGAGTCATGTGCGTCGTGTGCATCTCGACGACAATAACCATACATACGCAGGCGATTTCGGCGCCATCCAGTCCAAGTTCCGCAAGGTTATCCTGACCGCAAGCACCGGCTCGTGCAAGTCCGGGGTACCCATTCTCACCTACGGCGACAGGGGACTCGGGGGCAAGACGGACGAGGAAGTCAGTGAGCACCGCCATATCCGCGACATCACCGACGAGTCCCCCGAGGCGGCGTCGCTAGAGGGCCGCGTTCTGAGGGCCATCCGTAACCCCGACTGGCCAGACTACCGCACCTTCATCAGGGCTCCCAGTGTCGTGAACCTAGCTACCGCTATCACCTTGCTGCCGGGCGACAGGTGCTCCCTCGAGGGGCGCCTAGCGCAGGATGACCTGTTGCACCTGCTGCTGGCGGTACAATATCACCACATGAAATCGTCGATAAGGGCCATACAAATGGCCACAGGCTTGCGCATGCCCAAAGTCGAGGATGGGTTAGATCGGGCCGAGGCAGAGGCCGAGGCCGATGCTTCCTAGGCCGACAAATGTCTCCTAGCTCGCCGACCAAGTGGTGCGAGAAGCTACGGGCCAAGGCTTTGATGCGGCTTTTGACCAATGCTCACCAGAGCATTGTAGTGTCTTCACGACCAAGTCGTCGTTGGCAGTGCTCTGGTAAGCATTGGCAGTGCATCCAAGGATGAAGTCGTCCTGGACAACGCTCTGGGAAGCCCCATTGTATGGTGGATTCGGTATTTAAGTTCAAATTTGTGACATAAAGGTTCTGCCAACTTTGCTTGAGCGATCTTGATCTAATAAAGTAAATACATTTTAGAACACTCTCCTTGAAATCCTCACGAGTTGTATTATTATCGCGATGTTCCATGTGGCGGAGGACTCTCAGCAAGTCCATGGATTGCCAAGGCAAGACAGCCTGCGTTGGAGTTAAAAAAAGTATGAGTAAGAATAGTTATACATTAACGGTATCCGTGGTACAACCGTCTCCCAACGCCCCTATTCCCTACTCCGAGATCCCACGCTAACTATAAAGTAATAATCAATCACGCATCCTCCCCTTCGGCATCGGCATCCTCTGGGTATCTTCCTATGCGCCGGACGCCTTGACGTCTGAACCATTCCCATCAAGAGAGCCCCCCAAGCCTCCGACAGAATTGCTCGTCTTCACAAACACCTTGACTTCATCTTGGGCGCCGAGACTGCTGGACTTGGGGGAGCCCTTTGAGGCCGCCACCTCCTGGCTCTTGAGCTGCGCCTGTCTCTCCTTCCAACCAGGAGGGAAGCCAGGACCGCTATCAGCATTGCCGTAGTCGGACTTCTTCGTACCCTTGGGCCACCGGCCGGGTCCGCGTCCTGTGCCACCCGTCTTGCGCCTTGATGAGCTGGACTTCGGTCTCGAGGCCGTCGGCCGACGAGCACTGCCCCCTGAGCGCTTTGGCCGAGGGCGCGGGGCACTACTCGTAGTCCTCGGGAGTGCCGGACGGCTGGCGCTCTGTCGTGCCCTGTCCGAGCGGCGACCGCCAGTAGCAGGAGGAAAAATCTCGAACCGACTGGCCGGGATGTCCTTGTACGGGGCATCCCACGAGTCTTTCTGGTCGACATCCATCTCATCTGGGCAGTCGGCTCCAGGGATGCCGTTCTCCTTATTTTCCTCGGCAGCCTTTTCGCTCTGCGAAGTCGCCTCTGCCTTGAGCTGGTCAGCCACTTCGTCGGCTTCCACATCGGCATCCGGGGCAGAGTCGGCCTTTTCTACTCCGTTGATTTCGGGTTCGACTTCGGGGCACGCGCCGTTGGCGCCTTCATCTAGCCTGGCTTCGTCATCTTCGCGGGGTGCTATCGTGTTGATGGGACCGAGTTCGAAGTTGACGGCATTACTCCGTCCCATAACATATGGCGTCCACGCGAGAGCCTCTGGCTTCAGTTTAACGTGGCCCTTGGACTCCCAGCTGGCGACGTATTCTCGACAAAAGTTCAGGTCGACTCGGAACGCATACAGCTTCGTCTGCGGGTCTCGAACCAGAGCCCGCAGCCCTTCGAGCGCTGCGATAACATCGTCGGGCGTCATGGCTGTGTCTTCTGATATTTTCTTGATGCTGAGCCCTTGCGCCCTGCAGTCTCCCTTCTCCATAGCCTCTAGCAGATACCGACACAGCACCAGCCGCCAGTAACTGCGATATGATACAAGACCAAGGTCGGAGAGAGGTTTCTCGGGTGAGCCTGTCTTCTCCTCGACTTTTGTCAGCAGGTATGAGAAGTCGATGAGAAGATTGCCATAGCCCTTGCGCTGATGGATTGGCAGTGTCAATATACACGACACGTTGTTCTGACTGCTTGGCCTCTTCTCCTTGGAAAAGTAGCCGACGAAGTGGTAACCGGTCTCATCAAACTCGCACAAGACGTAGAATAAAAACGGCTCAACGTCGTAATATAATGTCTTCGAACCTAGGAAGAGTTTGGCCAGAAGACACAGGTTTTGGCAATAGACGGGATTCTTGCGACCGTCAACCTCGAAAAATGATATTGAGCCGTGGCGATAGATCTCGTCGCCCGGAGGATGCTTGGCGGCGCACTTGAGCTTGTGCCGCCAAGCCACGTAGTCGGAGTTCATATACTTGAGGCAGAACTCGCATATGTAGAGAACACGATTCCTGCTGTACTCGGCGGGATATGGCGCTGCGTACCAAGTGTCGATCTCCCACCCGCCAAACTCGATGCACTCAATTTGACTTGCATGCTCGTTCAGCTTCTTCGATCGCCGAACCGGTGCTTCTGGATCTGCCTGCATGGAAAGCACCCGTGCTCTCCACTCGTCGTCAGCTTTTTGCTTGGCTTGGTCGAATCTTCGACGATCATCCGCCATCGGCAATGTCCTCGAGGTATCAGCTTCAGCGTCGGTTAGGATCCCGCCATAGGGCTTCCCTTTGGAATCATCGGTGTCTCGGTCGAAAAAGGAATAGAAGGGTTGTGAGTAGGACTCGGCGGTGAAAGGAGTCTCGATCATGGGCGCTGGAGTGTGGCTCCCCTGCGGTGGTGGGGGAGGGGCTGGTCTCGATGGGCGTGACGAACCACCTCCTGTCCGTCGCCTATCGCGCTTCTTCCGTGATAGTACCTCTTTAAGGTTTCCAGGGCGAACCTGGAATTTGAGTACCAGGGAAGTACGCGTGCGCTTCTCGACCTGGACGGGAAGGGGGCGAGAGACTTTTAGCCGCAGTGTGCGCCCAGAACGCGACCCAACACCTTCGATAGAGTTGGCGCCGTCCGTCCCCTCATCATTAGGATCCGCAGACGTATTCCTTCGTCTCTTCCGCAGAGATGTGACGCTCTCGTCGGGGTCGACTGAAGACGATTTCCGCTTTCGCAAAAGACGGGAACCGTTCCCAGGATCCTCGTCCAGTACTAGCTCGTTGAAGATTGAATGTGAATCACCATCCTCACTGCCTGTGTTCACAGCTAGTAGATCCCGCGCTAATTTTGGAACGTCCGACCGCTGAGACACAGGTCGCGCGTCCATGTCTTCGTCCTCGGCGTCGTCGCCGCCGGCCTCTGACTCGTCTGTGTAGCATTCGGGGCATTTCCAGTTCGTGGCATCTGATATCGTCAGCAGGCGCGTCTTTCCGAGGTGTGACGAGCAGAAGTACCATTGCGTTCACTCATAGATGCTGCGTTCCGGGCACATTGTTGATGCGCTAACCCTGTCAGCGAAGAGACCTTAGTTCGGGGGCGAAGACACCATACCATTCTCGCCACAGACTGCACAGGCAAGGAACATCTCGAACTCCTCACTGGGGTCGTGCTCCTCATCTTGCTTGCAGAAGACGCAGGCGTTAGCTGGCGTCGCTTCTGATTCTTCGTCATCCTCAGCTGTATCCCGCGCATCTTCCCAAGCAGCCTCCTCCTCCGAGTCGTCGTCTGCCAGACTGGGCAGTTCTGAAACGTCGCTCTCGTCATCCATGTCGTCATCTGATTCGTTGGGCTTGAACTTAACAGCCCCGTTGTGCTCGAAGTCGTCTTCTTCTTCCCCTTCCGCATCCTCGTCGCCTTCCATCTCATCGTCTTCTTCGTCCTGTTCTCCGGCCTGTGTGGTATCAGCGGCTGGTGGGTTCAGAAGATCCATGTCCTCCTCGCCCTCAGCGTCTTCATCGAGCTCTTCTCCCGATGCGTCACGGTCGCTCGCTGCCTCTTCGTCCTCCCTGTCCTCCTCTATCCCGCGAATTTGCCTAGTGTTGGCGACCTTGATATTCCGGTTCGACGAAAGCGCCCTCGCATTGCTGTTTGGCGCGTCTGGTGCCCAGTCGGAATCCTGGGAGCGCAGAACACTTTGCTGCAGCTCCTCCTCCATCGCCTGCGCGCTTGCCATCTTTACACCGACTGCCTGGGGCTGATACTGTGTAGGCCGTGTATCGTAGTCGGCATGTCGTCTCGCGGAGCTAGGTGTGTATGGGAAGTAGGTAGCAGCTACTGGATATTCCCCGTCATCAGCCCGTTTGCACCCTCGCAGCTCGTGCCTGCAGACGCGCAGTAGGAGCCTCCGAGAGCTAGTGGCGCGTTAGCATAAGCAAGAGGACGCACGCCTAGGGGAACACTGACGCGCAGCAAGAATTCGGTTGAGTCTCAGTGGCACAGGTAAGCGTGGGCGATTGTTCGATGCGAGCGCGTCTCCCTGGGGATTGTCGATCCGAAGTCGCGAGCACAGATGGGGACACAGTGCGGGCAGCGCCAAGTGAGCGGAAGTATTGTGCGGGAGGTTACTGGCTAACACGGTGTTAGAAGTTGGTAGTTCGCACGCCATTTCTCGCAGGGGGGCGCATGCCACCAGGACCAGTAGCGGTTTGTGGCCTGAGGCAGGAACCAGCCCAATTCAAAGATCATCCCGAAGCAACCACCAACGTCGACCATCGCTTGATCTCCTGCAGCGCAAGTCCCTCGCCAATACACGCATTTCGACCGGGCCCTTTCGAGACCACCTCCGACCGCCAGACGTCCCGACTATATACGATTCGATCAAGTCCGCACGCGCGGCGCCGAAACAACCATGCCGGTTCCGTTCGAAGCTCTCCTGCCGTACGGTATCATGATTGCCGTGCGTACAACCCGGTCGCCCCAGCTCCGGAAGACTCGATGCTCACATGCACCAGATGTTCGGCGTCACCGGAACGGGCCTGGCCTTCATCAGGCAATACCAAAATGACGGGAAGAACCCTCGTTACTCGGTGGATACATGGGACAAGGTAAGTGCCGCAGACACCCTCGGCTTCGACCGTCACTCAACGTTGCTAACTCTTCATGCAGCAAAGTATGGAAGCTCCTTAAGCGGCCTGGGAATACACGTTTCTGCGAAGCTAACCATCGACCGCAGTGATGGAGCGCGACCGCCGATTGACCGGTTCGTTGAGAGGACAAGTAGCAAACGCCACAGCACCACCTGGGTTCGAGTTAAACAATCCGTGGAAGGTGGGTTTTAACTATGTCTTGCATATAACATTCCCGGGGATGCTAACTATTTGGTAGATGGAGAAACGTTTCTATTAGTCGGTTGCGAGCGTCTGACCGCCGAGAAGAGACTGGGTGTGGGACGACCAGATACATGTACAACATCTAGCAAAGGGCCAAGATGGCCCACGCCGACTAGAGGGCTCAACACCGAATATACGATTCCCTTTTTCCCCAAGACGCAAACGGCCGCATCATATTGTTATATCTGCCCTGTTCTTGTTAAGAGTCTCTAGCAGGGTACAAGCCTGGCACATCGACTGGCTCGACATGTATCCGCACTTCACACACTGGCCCAAAGTCTGTAATGGGGTGCCTGCTGCCTCCTGGGGTCGACGATTCCGAACTGGAAGTTGCACCACGTCGTCATCCGCTTTGGTCGGCCCATTGGATGATATTTCGGTCTCCAGGCTGTCGTGCCGTGGCCGCTCCTTCAACGACGCCTCCATTCTTGCCAACTCATTGCCTGAGGTCCGTCCGTTCGCAGATCCGCATCCGCCAACGGCGTCACCCTCATCACATGCGCATTGGCCCTTGCCCTTGTCCGGTGTCAACTGAGCCATGTCCTCGCCACTTCTGACAATGTCCAGGATGGCACTCGGGCGGATCTTTTCCAGGTTTTTAATCAGACTGCGTGCCGTCCCCCGGAAGGCTTCTGGGCTGTATATGCATTCCGTACTGAAGTAGTCCAGCTTCTTGTGGTGGGCGTAGAGGACGATCTCCTTCTCATAGGCATATTTTAAAGGCTTGCTTCGCTTAACATCGCTAGAGGAGTCCCCCGTGACGATGCTCGTGCTCCGCGACAGACGAGGCAGGTCACCGCGCAAGAGATTCATCATGACCGTCTCGGCAATGTCGTCAGCGTTGTGCCCGGTCACAACGTGTTTGATTTCGAGCATCTTCGCACCGCGATCCAGCGCCTGTCGTCTGAAGACGCCGCAGTAAGTGCAGTTCCCCTTTTTGCCGACGGTCTCGACGACCTGGTCCATCGTCCATCCGTACAGTTCATCATAGCCCACGATCTTCAGGGGCATGTCATACTGAACCGAGTTCCGTTTTACTGTCTCGAGGGAGTCGTCCCGGTAACCTTTGATGCCCTCATCAACGCTGAGCAGGATCAGATCTAGCCCATAGTTGTGCCGCTCGTTTAGCGTCTTGAGGACCGATGCCAGCACAGTCGAATCCTTCCCGCCGGATGCGCCAACGGCTATCCTTTCGCCAGGGTAGAAGAGCTTCGAGGAAGTGATGGTGTGGTGGACCTCGTCCTCAAAGACGGTAAGGAAGCAACCGCGGCATAGTTTGTGGTGGTTCTTGGGGCGCTTGATGACTGCCCGGTTGGTACTACAGTGAGCACAAGTGGTAGGAGGCATTTCGATCCCTGCTCTATTGGAGGCGAAAACCGGATGTCAGCCCCGCGGAACCTGTTATCGGAATGTCGTTCGTGGCGTGGTGGGAGATGGCATCGTCGCCTGAGATGGGTGGTATCAATGAGCAATAAACGGAATAGACTGGGATATTGTGTAAAAATGAACCTTTTCTTTTATGAAGGCATATTTGCAAAACGGGATGAGATTGACGGGCTTGATTGGCGACAGTCATGGAGAGGTTTGTACCTGACGGATTCTCGACATCTCGAGGTGACTAACCGGGGTACACCAGCCAGCCACATTAATGGTGCGCCACAACCAAGTGGGGTACAACGCGCTACTGTACTGTTATCTGCATCTGGGACCCGTGGCTTCCAAAGCCCTAATTTTTTATTCACCACCAGAATATCCACTGCCGTTTGTGACTTTTCTTTCGTTCTTCTCCATCCCCGATCACGACAATTTGCATCAAGGCCGCTGCTCTCCACGCCCGAGCACCACCCAAATACCCAAGATGGTGAGTACCTAGATGGATTCATCTGGGCTCTAACGGCCACAGTATCATGATTTCAATCGCACGCATGTGCAATTGATTTCAGACCACGGGGATGTCGCTCTGCGATGCCCCCGTGAGATTCCGCCCTGATCGTCCAGCAATGGACCAGGCGAAGACTTGGCTGGAGACACGGTGTGTGCTGAGAGGCCACGCCGTGCTCTCACTAGAGTTCAGAGAAGACGATTTGGCTTGTACACCTTGCTGATGTCTTCTTTTCTCAATGACAGCCCCCCAAGACTGGCAAGAAGGTTGCCCCGGCCCCTTTCCCCCAGGGAAAGGCTGGCTCGAAGAAGGCTCCTAAGGTGCGTCGAACCATGAACCGTCGTCCTATGCATTCTGTCTCATGCTGACGACCCCAGAACCCTCTCATCGAGAAGCGCCCCCGCAACTTCGGCATTGGCCAGGACATCCAGCCCAAGCGCAATGTCTCCCGCATGGTCAAGTGGCCCAAGTATGTCCGCCTCCAGCGCCAGAAGAAGATCCTTCAGATGCGCCTGAAGGTCCCTCCTGCTCTGGCCCAATTCCAGCACGTCCTCGACAAGAACACTGCCGCCCAGGCCTTCAAGCTCCTCAACAAGTACCGCCCCGAGACCAAGCCCGAGAAGAAGGAACGTCTCCTGAAGGAGGCTACCGCTATCAAGGAGGGCAAGAAGAAGGAGGACGTCAGCAAGAAGCCCTACGCCGTCAAGTACGGCCTGAACCATGTCGTTGGTCTCATTGAGAACAAGAAGGCTTCTCTTGTCCTCATCCCCAACGATGTCGACCCCATCGAGCTCGTTGTCTTCCTCCCTGCTCTCTGCAAGAAGATGGGCGTCCCTTACGCCATCGTCAAGGGCAAGGCCCGTCTCGGTACCGTCGTCCACAAGAAGGTATGTTCTCCCGACATTAGGAACCAGATTACAGACGCTGACAAGGTATATAGACCGCCGCCGTCCTGGCCCTGACTGAGGTCCGCTCTGAGGACAAGAGCGAGCTGTCCAAGCTTGTCTCCGCCATCAAGGATGGCTTCCTAGAGAAGCACGAGCAGAGCCGGAGGCAGTGGGGTGGTGGCATCATGGGCCAGAAGGCCCAGATGAAGATCATCAAAAAGCAGAAGGCGCTCGAGGCCGCTACCAAGATTTAAGCTGTCTAATACCCGTCACGCATTGGGATTTTAAAGGGATCAAAGGTGTTGCAGGGTTCAGGGCATGACAAAATGAATGACTTTCTCCGGCCACTTCGCATCTTCATCCTCCAGGCTAGCTCGGTGAAATCTATTCCGTGTAGGTAGCGTACTTTGTCTTGCGCAGACGCTTAATCGCGTTGGTGGGAAGTGAATACGTGACCCGTACATGAAACGTTAGAGCAACGCCAAGCTGCTGGACGATATGTTTGGAATTATCACGAAGCCCGTCCAACTCTTGCGGCCCACACATAACGCAACTGGGCCATGGCAGGTAATTGAGAGTTTTAGGTACCTAGGTTCAGCAGGCGTCCGAAGCATTGAAATCCCCCGCCTTCAAGCCTACCGAGGAAGTCACTTGAGGCCAGAACTGCCCATCGCCACCAGAAACTCACCAACGTGTTTGAAATGAGACCCGGACACAAGCACTTCGAGCTGGCCCCGGCAACCCCCGGTTGTATTCCCCTTTGGCCTTGTCTCTGGTCTATTAGCTCCCTGACATGATCTCCATCGTGGCCGGACCACGGAGCTCAACCCTTCCTCTTCTGTCCAGGGGATGTGTTCCGTTGTCGTACTAGCATGTGTCCTGGATGGAGAAGACATTGGGGGCACGCTAAGGTGACGGCAGTGCTCCAAAGCAGCCCTTCCCAGGAAAATGTCTCGGGGAATCGAACAAGAAAAATCTGGTTGCCCTACGAAGTAAGCCATTTGGCCCGGCCGACATTTAAACTGAAGGTGGCAAGGGGAAGCAAATGCTGCTGAAAAGGGGGCTGCGTCACGAACCCTCCGCTTACGCAATTCGCTTTGCACGAGCCTCTGATGCAAGGCAAGCTATTAGTAGGTCGTCTAGATCGTCTGGTGGGCTTGGGAGGCGTGATTCAGACAGCCCTACCCGACGATAAACCTCGAGAGTACCACTCTGCTCGTTCGCTCAATCAAGGAGGAAGCATGTCACTGTACTAGAGAATTCCCGGGCCGCACAAGTAAAGTGAATTAGCGGGGATATCAAAACAATCAGCTGGCTTTACTAATGCTTTCGTAAATCCCCTTCTTCTAATTTGGTTCAGGGCCTCTTCGCTGCAGAGCAGAGAAAGCTCCCTCGTATACTAGTTATTGACATTCACCCAAAAGGGAACACCAGGTCGGAAGCCTTGGCATATTGGAAGTCGTCGTATCGTCCTTGCCATCAATCCCCCGGCCAGACGGTCTGATCCTCCCTCGTCCGACCGGGTTCGCTTAACCGTAGACCAGCTTGAAGATGTCGTTGTAGACAAAGTACTGTTGCTGCTCGTCGCGCGCAAGCTGGAAGGCTTGCGTGTAGTTCATCGGGCGCTGCTCCTCATCGACCTGAGGGAAGGGAGGGGGTCTGTTAGCAACGCGGGTGTGTACCTTGGGTTGGGGGCAAACGCTTTCGCGCGACGTACCAGGAGCTGGCCGGTCACCAGGATGATGATGCCACCGTCAACCATTGTGGGCTGGGCATCGAGGGTTCCGACTTGGTGGGCGACCTTCTCAAACGGCAGGCTCTGTGGGGAGAAAACAGCTATCAGCAGGCTGTGACACGACAGGATGCTCCGTGTAAGGAGGGGGAAGCGGGGGAAGGGACGTTGACGCACGGAAAGCTTGTCGACAATGTTCTGAACGCCAAGCACGGAGGCAGACTCGAAGGTCAGCATTGACTGCTCGCGCTGTTTCAAGTTGTCAGTCAACCGGGTTGTCGGAAGGAGAATCTCCTGGGCATCACCGACGTAGAGGCTACCGAGCTGCTTGCGGTCCGCATCAAAGGTCTTGTAGTAAAACTCAATGAACTGCTCTATTCACAACCAGCCCATGTCAGAAGCCCGATGTCTTATCGAATACCGGGTAGTCAGGCACATCACGTACTAGCAACGTCCTCGAAGTCTGTAGTGTTTGGTTCATCCCGCGGTCAGTTCTCGTTGCGACATGCGCGGATCCACAAGGCAGGGGTTGAGGGCGGGCGGCATGAACTCACTGTTGGCCATTTTGAATGTATTTGCCGCCGGAGCGAGCTGGAGAAGCTTGATATAGAGAGGGTGGGCTGTTCGTCGATCGTGACAGGAAGGTCTGACGGAGGAAATCTGGCGCAAAGATGTGCGAACAAGATGAAGAGGGGAGCAAGCCAGGCCCGATGGTGGGGTTGAGGGGCACAGTGCAAGATTGGGCAGCCTGAGATGTTGCGCAGCTCTAGGTGCTTCGAGCAGTGGTGACGTGCAGGTGCTTTGGAAGCTCGCACTGTACACTGTGCACTTAGATGGCGCCTGGGCTTCGAAATTGCAACCTGTGGATCTACGGCAGAAAGATTGAGAGAGAAAGAAGAAAATACAGAACAGGGTATATAGGTACTTATACCAACCCAGTCACTCAGCTTCTGCAGTCCTGTCGCATACCTGGCCTAGCTGGCAGTACGTTGTCCGTACCGAGCTCTGATGGACAGTACGACGCGTTAATTGCAAACCTGAGATAATAGAGTACATAGGTACCTACATAAGGCTCTGCTAGCGGGGTTATTCGCCAACCGAGTTCTACCTCCCCTTGATATTCACCTCGAAATTACGTTCCGAAAAAAGTCCAGCCAAACTTCCACCTCGCAAGTTCCAGACAATAACGTCGATTCACCCCCGAGCTCCCTCTCATTACCTGGTACGGCTAATTGATCCTTCATATGGCTTGTGATAAAGCCAACGTCCCAGCTGAAACAAAAGGTTTGTCCAATCTCTCTCTTCTTTTCAATCCTGTCGGGCAGCCCGCACTGCTGCCCGACCAGACCACATGATGATACTCTCTTCTTAAGAACGGCCAACTGAACTACGGTGTTGACTACCAACAAATCAAGCTCAACAGTCTGACTTGTGTTCCTCTTTTCTTCTTCATTCTCATTTGCATACACTATTGGAACTCTCCGCTGACCATGCCCTCTGCGGATAGATTTTACCACTCCGGCCCCGACGAAAACTTATTCGACAGGCGCGATGCCTTCGTCCAACGGCGGCCCGTTGTGGCTCACCGGCGGTCATCACCCGATCCCAACCCGCCCGACCGAGTGATCATTCGCGACCGAATCGGGCTTGCCAATGAATTGTCGTAGGAGAACCTTGGCCATTAGTCTCCGGCCACGTGGTGGACGTCCAACTTATGTCCCCACGTCGCGTCGGAGACAGCCCACGACGAGTATCTTCTCGCCCACCTGCCAGGGGTACTCTGTCACAGCAGCGTGAATACTCGTGACGCTAGATCGTGACAAGTGCCGCTCAACCTTGACCCGTATCCAACGTAGGCGGCGGAGGGTGGTCTGGCTGACTGAGTGTAATCTGTCCCCTGGCTGTCGTTACTGTTCCTCACGAAACAATAGCCACGTCCCCGCCATGTTGTCCAGTTAGCACGACTTGAGCTCTGGGCCCGTCCTCCCTTTCGACCAACCGGTATGCGATGTACCTCGTCAGGCATATTCGCGTCATTCGAGTGTTTGTAATGTCAAGACAACCTCGCATTTCGTATCCTGCAATAGTTGTCGTCGGGGAGCCAGGGACAGCCCCGACGTGACCATCCATGCAACGCAGAGGGCTATACCAAGCCCATGAGGTACAAACGATCACACCCAACCACGCACTCTCCAGCCATAAAATCATCATTTGTGTATATATAGTATTCAGGCACCAAAGCCTCGGTCCTCAGCTGGACACACACGAGGCGAGCCCTGACCAACATCGCATAGCAAAAGCTTCCAGGTTCGCTGCACGCAGGACAAAGACATGCGCAGAGAATAATATGAATATGGGATCCAACATCGTCATCCGGTCCAGAGGGACGCGCGCACATCCGTGTTTCCAACTCCGTTGCCAAAGCTGCGCCGTGATGGTTTTTGTCAGTGGCCTCAGTGCTCGTCACCCAAACGTCCTCCTCTCCATGGAGTAATTCAGAGACATGTTAGGTAGCACGCCCACAGTGCTGCCGTCTAATGTACCGGGTCCCTTGAGTTTTGCAGTGTTCTCCGCCGTAGCCGTATGGGAGCATCGTGTGAGGTGACGCTTATAGCTCCTCCTCCTCCTGGATTTTGGGTTCTGTCTCGACCAAGGAGGGTTTATCCGCAGAGGCCGGGCCACCTGAAATGACAGATCCCAGGGCCGCACTCATGCTTTGGGTGGCAGAGTACTTGTCGGCGGATGCCGACTGGTCTATGCTAGGGCGCTGCCTCTTGAGGGGACTACCAATCAATGCCTCGTCAGGGAGGTCCGAAACCTTCTGACGCGGCTCCTCGGCGGCAGGCGTGTTGGAGCTGGCGGCGTCTTGCGGTGTGGAGGACTCGGCCCAGGTCGGGCGCTGCGATGTTTCAGGCGTCGAGTTCCTGTCAGGCTCGGCCGAGTGTGCCCGCTTGAGCTGTGCTGTGTGTCAGCCTCGTAGACTGTTACATAAACGGGAGGATTTGGGACACTTACGTGAATACGGTTGACGCCGTCTGCAAGCTCACCTGAAAACTGAGCATCCTCGGGTCCTAGTTTCTTGTCGTCGTACTTATCGTCGACTTCATCCATCTTGCCGAGAGTCCCTTCGCCGTCATCATCGTCATCGTCATCATCGCTGTCATCCAGGACACCATTGCTCTTCTTGCGGACCTTGCGCGCCTTGTCGGTCTCCTTGTCACGGAACGCGGAGAACCCAACGGTCCCTCCCGTCTTCAGGGGCCCCAGATTGGAAAAGTCCAGTTGTCCGGAGCGTCGTTTGGCGGAGCCCGGTTTGGCCTGTGGATTCTTGGAGGACTGCATCACCCCGATCTTTTGCAGTTGCTCTGTTTTGAGAGTCAGTAAAGTAACGACGAGGAGGCGACGATTCTGGGGACAAGCACGTACTCTCTCCGCGGTAGAAAAATGTAAAGACGGCATAAGGCTTGTCCGGCGCATCTATCCCGGTCACGGTCTGGGTACTGATGGTTTTGGGGTCGAGGGTCTTGGGCTTCGCGAAGCTTGTGGTGTGCTCGACGTCGGCGCCCATGCCATTTCCCTTGCCCTCCGCGTCCTCCTCGTCGCCTTCGTGTGCATCAAACTGTGGGGAGTACTCCCCCTTTTTCACCTCCCCGGAGGCGAGGACGCGAAACATTGCTACCTTGATCTGCCCGGTTGCTTCCGGCGGCTCGTCGTCATCGGAGGAGGACAGGGAATCCGACTCGTCAAACACGGCTTCGAGGGGGGTGCTGTCGTCCGCGCCGTATCGGAGGGTATCTCTCCGTTTGGTCGAGCCCTGTTCGACATCCATACTGGCATTTCCTTCCAGGTTTGCAGCCTGCCGTCTTTGGCGCCTCTCAAATTTCTGCCGCCGCTTCTCGACCTTTTCCGCGGCGTCGTGGCCCTGGAGATCCAAGCCATTGAGCCAGCGCTCAAGGCCGACCTCGCGGAACAGGAACTCGCGTTCTGCTAAGCCCCCACCTTCGGCATCCGGGACCTGGACCCAGCGACTATTGACCCAGGTCTCCTCACCGGGCCGCAGCAGGGTAGCAACCTCTTCCTTGGCACGGCCATCGAAGTATATGTACGCGGCGATAGTCTCGTTCTCGGAATTCGTCATGGGTATGTAGGGGTTGACGACGCCGGAGAACTTGCCCCGCTCGCCCAGGGACCCGGGGGCCAGGCCGCCGACGAACTGGGGTTTCGGAAAGGGGTTGCTCTCTGTGGCTTTGGGAGTCGAGTACGGGATGGCCAAGCCGGGCGTCAGGAGTGTTATCGAGATGGCGAACTTGGCGGGTTCCGGCTTCTTGTCCTCGCCCGTCAGCTGGGGCTGTGGTACGGGGATGTAGGTGCTGATGCGAGAAAATCGCGACTGCTTCTGCATGCCATACTCTGGGAGGGGCGCAGAGTTGGCATGGATGCTCACCGCGATGCCCTTGAAGCAAGGCATGGTGGCGGCAGCGGCGGTCGGCGGGCGGCGGTGTGTGTGAAGGTGGGGTCTCGAGGATGGACGTTCACAGTGCGTTGTCGAGGGAGGGAGGGAGGGAGGGGTTCGAGGGTGAATATCCGCGTCGTCGCGACTGGCCGGGACAGAGGAGGAGATTGAGGAGGAAAAAGTCGACAACTCGTTGTCGCGAAGCTCGCTCGCGTTTGTTGGATCAGGTGTCGTTAACTAACTTGGTAGTTGTTGGTGACGGAGGTTGGGGTTGGTGGTGGTTCAGAGCTCAAGCCCAGCCATACCCAGTGGCGGAAGCTACTTGATTAGCTCCAGCCTCAAGGGGGCCAAGGAAGGTTGTTTGAACTGGATGAAGCTAAAAATTGCCAGTGGTTCCAGTGGTTGGGGGTTATTGGAGTTCGAGGCAGACACCAGGAGCGTCGATGGGAGGTGCGCCAGTGATCTGGTTACCAGGTAATTTACCAGGGCAAGGTAGAGTCCTACAGAGACAGAGTGTACCTTATTTCAGTACCGTACCAGGTAGGTAGCAGTGGGCAACTTGGGGTCGTTGGGCAGTGGGTGGAGCGCTGTTACAGAAGGAACCTGAAGTTGAATCCCCCCCTCTACCGGATCATTCTATTGATCCGAATTTCCAACCATGGCGGTCGGTGTCAGCACCGGAGAGAGGTGATTCAGGTGAAGCGCTGAGTGCCTATTGTTACCTGCATTACTACTACATGTACTATTAGTAGTACTAGTAGCTTACACGCTCGCCGTTGTGTCACTCTCGAGCACGCTGCTATTTCGTCACCACATCCGCTAGTCGAGAGGGGTCAACTAAGTATCATTAATATCTAGGTAGGTACCGGGTTGTCAATCAGACAAGCGCTTTTTACGACCCTCCTTTGTGCCTACTAATTACTACAAGGCAGTACCAAGTACTACTGCTATAGTAGAGTACTAAAGTAGTACGAGTAGTACCTACTTCATAATGCGTCATCTGTAGCCGTGTAGGGTAGCCTTGATCATCCTGGACTCCTTGCATCCATGTGACACCCCTGTAAAGCCATAAATACTACTACGAGCTCCGTACGTAGTATCTATAAAAAGTGCGGTATAATTAGCCTATTGCATGAATTCCTGCAAATTCATATCTCTGATTAAATATTGCACACTGCCTTGCTGCAAGGGAGCATAGCAACTGGAAGACAAAGCTAGGGTACCTTCAAAGTACTACTATCTTGGTACCACTAGTGTAGTTGGTGGTTCCCCAGGAACACACCACAGTTTGTGTGGGTCCACTTGCTGCCCTTCTAAGAACCTGCTGCCAACCTCCAACTTTCTCCCATCCCCCATTGCTTCTCGAAAAACAACACCCCAGAGCCACAATCGTCAACAAAATGACAGACGCAGAGAAACCCGCCAACGCGGATGTCAACGAGAACGGCAAGCGCCCAGCCACCCGCCCAGAAGACCAAGACGACCTCCCCCAGCCCTACAATGCCCAGCGCCTCCAACCCGCCAAACGGCGAGCCGTCTCCCCCTCCGAGCAGCCTCGCAAGCTGAAGCGCCCCGGCGCGCGCGCCCGCATCTCCGAGGCCGAGCGAGAAGCTATCCGTCAGCGCCAGATCGAGCGCGACCGCCAGTTCGCGTCCGCCTCCTCCGCGGCCCCAGACTCCAGCCGTGCCCGCGGCATCAACGACGTCGTCAGGGAGCACTACAACAGCGTCCCCGAGCGCGGCCGCGAGTGGCGCACCCGCGACAGCAAGATCAAGGGCCTGCGTGTCTTCAACAACTGGGTCAAGAGCTGCATCATCCAGCGATACTCCCCCGACGAGGACCACTCACCCGGCTCCCGCGAGCTCGGCCGCTCCAGCGGCAGGAGCCTCCTGGTGCTCGACATTGGCTGCGGCAAGGGCGGTGACCTCAGCAAGTGGCAGGCTGCACCGCAGCCTATCGAGTTGTATGTGGGACTGGACCCGGCCGAGGTGAGCATCTCACAGGCGCGCGACCGATACCGCAACCTAGCCTCGCGTGGTGGGCGCGGTGGGCGCGGTGGCAGGGATAGACGGCCTCCGCCGCGGCTGTTCGACGCCCGCTTCTACGTCAAGGATTGTTACGGCGAGAGCATCGAGGACCTTGAGATTATACGCCAGGTCGGCTTCGACACGTCACCCATGAGCCGCGACGGCTTCGACGTCGTGACCATGATGTTCTCCATGCACTACGCCTTCGAGTCGGAGCAGCGCGCGCGCACCATGCTGCGGAATGTTGCCGGCGCGCTCAAGAAGGGCGGCCGCTTCATTGGCACCATACCCAACTCTGATGTTCTAGGTAAGCATGTGCGAGAGTTCAATGAGAAGCGGGCAGCAAAGAAGAAGAAGAAGGAAGAGGAGGCGGCAGCCAAGAAGAAGGAGGAGGGTGGTGAGAAGGAGGTGGCCAAGGAGAAGACGGAGGGCGAGGAGGATGGGAAGACGGCTAAAGAGAAGAAGGTGGATAGGGAGGCAGAGCCGGCCAAGACTGCCAGCCTCAGTGGAGATGTCCCGGCCACCCCTCCACAGACGGAGCCCAAGGAAGACGGCGAGGAATCAGAAGAGGGTCAAATCGAAGAAGAAGCCAGCGCCGAATGGGGAAACTCAATCTACCGCGTCCGCTTCCCGGGCAAGACACCCGAGGACGGCATCTTCCGCCCAGCGTTTGGCTGGAAGTACAGCTTCTTCCTGGACGAGGCCGTCGAGGAGGTCCCCGAGTACGTCGTTCCCTGGGAGGCCTTCCGCGCCCTCGCCGAGGACTACAACCTCGAGATGCAGTTCCACCGCACATTCCCCGAGATCTGGGAGGCTGAGAAGGATGACCGCGAGATGGGTCCCCTGAGCGAGCGGATGGGTGTGCGGGAGCGGGGTGGAGGACCACTTCTCGTGTCTGATGAGGAGATGGAGGCGGCGAGCTTTTACATTGGGTTCTGTTTCTACAAGGTTTAGGCGCCGGGGGGGGGGGCATGTTTCGTCTTTTGCTGGGTGTATTTACTATTAGTACGTATCGGTCGGGTCATCGCTGGATTTGCCACTATTCCACACATTTCCGCTCTCATGGCATGTGGCGACGGCGCATATAGGAATGGTATAGCATTATTAAAAAGGACTATTACAGGTTTATAGCTATGAATAAAGGATTGAGCTGGGTATCTTGTGAATCCGGCATGTGTCTGCCAAGCCAAAACGAACGCGTCATATCAACTCCTGGCCAAAAGTGAATAACCTCCCCTCTCCGTTTGTTTTCCTACCAAGCGCAACAATTTCAAAGCAATCTCCCAATATTACAAACGAGATAGAGGAAAAAGGGAGAAGTAGATCCCCACGAATCGAATCGAAAGAAGATAAAGAGGAAGGCGACCAGCTTGTACACAATCAAGACAGGCAAGGTTGCTCATGCGGCGTTAGTGGACCGCCTCCATATCATCAGCGCAGCGACCGCGGCGCACCCTGTCGCCCCGAGGGCCATGTATAGGCTCCTCCGATCAGGGGCGTCCTCCTCGCTCTTGGGGTATGCGCTGCTCGGGTTGGTAGCGGCGTCGGCGAGGGCGACGAAGAGCTCGGTGATACTGTTCCAGGTGACGCTGACATGGAGCGGGGTGCTCATGTTGAGAGACGAGGTGTACTCGTCGGGCTGGAGCTCGCTGCGCTGCGTCGTCTTGTCGCGGTCGGCCTTGAGCGCGGTGTAGATGGACGGCAGCTCGTCGAGATGGGGGTACTTGGCGCGGATGTTGACGATGTGCGAGAAAGAGTCTGGGTCGGACGAGTCGTAGGTGTAGCAGAGGAGGTCGCAAGAGTCTAACTTGGCCTTGTTCTCTAGGATTGCGGGCTCCAGCTCGCCGAGCTCCTCGAGGATGAGATACACCTGCTTTCCGCCCGGCAGCTCTACGCTGTTGACGTTGCGCCGAGGTTTAATGGTCGGCCGGTGCAAGCTGTCGAAAGGGCGGTGGAGGAAGGCATCCAGGAGTGAAGACTTGCCTGCTCCTGGCGCACCGAGGATGTAGCACATGACAACATTCCTCTCGACACGACCCTGGCGTCTCCTCCTCTTTCGAGGCTTCGTTATCTTGAGCGCTGCGGTGACAGGATCCTTGGGATTGGGTGGCTCGAAGCCGAGGTAAGCGAGATACTCTATGGTCGTCTTGGGCTCGAGGAATGTCGTCATACTCCACTGAGCGAGCCAACCCTGCAATGTAATGTGGCCGGCCTCGTTCCGTACAGTCGACGATGGAAAAGAAGACTCGGACCAGGACGCAGGCAATCCAGGGGTCGGGGCGAACAGAGCCCCCAGCTCCCCGTCGTTGAGCCCTCCATCACTGTCCTTGTCGAACAGCAGGAACAGGTCCACAAAGAATCTGTAACCAGCCGGGCTCAACTCTGCAGAGCAGTGCTCAGGGACGTCAAACTTTGGGTGGAGGAACTTGTCGTCCAGGCTGAGACTGTTGGTATAGTGATACTCGCGCAGGATGATCCAGATGGTCTCATGACGGCCCTTCTCGGCGTAGATCTTGTTCAGCTGCAGGAAACCGGCCAGGTCGACGCGCCGCTCCGAGTCCGCGGTAGATGGTCCCTTGGATGCTTTGGAAATTGACGCCTTGATGTTCTCCAGGTCGTCGTCGGTCAGCGTCTTATGGAAGCACTTGGCCTGGAAGTCGCGCATCTCCTGGTCGTTCAAATAGCCGTCCTGGTCCTTGTCGCATAGATAGAATATCCTCCGCAGGGCAGATACGCACGCTGGCTTCAGCACACCCTCCTTGTAGTCGTACAGCGGGGCGATGGGATGTGTGACGGCTTTCTGGCAGAGGATGAAGACCTCATTGACGTTGCGGTGCTCGCGGGCGCTGGTGCGGATGCACGAATCGATCTCCCTGAACTCGGCCATGACAGGCAACATCTCCTCCTTGACGACCTGGGACGTGCTGCCCTGGCCGACGAGGTCGGACTTGGTGGCGCATAGCACGACGGGTACGTTGACGCCGAGAGAGCGGAAGTATGGCATCCAGAAGAGGGCGACGCGCTCGTAGCTGTAGTGGTCGGCGTAGACGAGGAGGATCACGTTGGATTTACGGATCTCCTTGCGCAGTGTCGTGCGGTCCTGCGGGCGGGCCGAGGTATCGACGATGATGGTGGTGACATCCTCGAAGGTGCCGGGGAGGCGGGGGAAGGTGATGTTGGGGAGGACGGGTTGGAGCTTGAGGGGGATGAACTGTCCCCTGACGAGGGAGGAGATGAGGCTCGATTTGCCGGTAGATTCGTCACCGCAGACGCAGACGCGGACTGAGGCGCGCAAGTGTCAGAGATATACAGAAGGGGGCCGGTCGTGGAGGGCCCCAGGCCGGGGAAGGGGGGGGGGGGGGGNGGGGGGGGGGGGGGACGAGAAAGGTTTGTGCATACCGGTTGTCATGGTGAGCTCAAGTAACAGCGTGTGGTGGCAAAGGTGCCATTTCCCCCGCGACGAAACACGATTATGTACCTTGGCACAATCGCCGGTCGAGAGCTTGAAATGGGCGGAAGTTTTGCGCGTAGCTGTTGAAAATCGAGTCGAGAGGTTGGTTGACGAGGGCAAATTAATTACGCCAAACAACTGGCGTGAGGCGATCTCCCCCATTCCACGGCGGACCAGCAAGCACCCCCGCCCCGAGCTCTCCCGGGCCGGTCACCTGTGAAAAGTGGCGCTAGCGAGGAGCCCGCGTGGGATGCTGCAGGTGGTCTGTGGTTCATCAAGATCTGTGGTTACGTTACGGAGCTGCTCACCATGGGGATGGCCCCTAAAGTGAGGAGTCCAGACCCAAACATCAGGCACATTAAGTACTAGTAGGTAAGGTACCTATCCAGTGATAATCAGTGTTTAAGCCGTTGTCGGTCGGGTCGATCGTCTGTCCAGCAGCACTTGCCCCGAGCCCACCGAGCCCAGGCCACAACTACTCCAGGTAATGAAAGTGTACAGTAATTAGGTAGTACATTAGCCGCCCCAGCTGCCATCATTACCCCACATGTTGCAGGCCGCATCCACCGCACAACAGGCGACAGGCGCAACCCGTCCTGACCATGGGTTCGGGAAGGAGTGAAAGTGTGTTAAGGGGTTGAGCGCAGGTACGGCCTCCATCAAACCACGGGTAAATTGCCGTCAGTGCCAATACCTGTATTCTGCAGGACTTCTCTTTTCCTAAATCTCGCCATCCAGTTCGGTGCTTCGATCTACTCGTGCGCGCATGCACACCATCCGACCCGACTCCGCACCAAACCTTCTTGGCTGGCCAACGGTCCGGACCAAGCAACCGCAATCCCGACTCCAGCCTTGCATAAGTATTACGCCTCTCGACCTCGACTCGACCTGGTCCCCGGAACTTCGACACCATCGCCGCCGACTTCGTGACAGCCGATTGACCCTCCCTCTCCTCGTGCCGACCAGCTCGAACCCGTCCCCTCGCGGCCCCGCCCTTCGCCTTGGTCAGCTTGCCCAGGCGCCGTCTTGAACCAAATCGCATCATAGAGCGAAGGCCAGCCCTGAACCGCTGCCATGTTGTAAGTCCTACACTGTTCGCAAGTGACCCCGGTGAAGTGCGCTTGCTGACCGATGCTTCGCGCAGTGTCCTACCCCCTCCACCGCGATACCCCGTCGGTGGCCTTGGCCCCAACGGCATGAACGCCGTGCTCCCGGCCATCGAGACTAATAACACGTTGTCGCATCCTGAGGGACCCGAATGGCAATTCCTCGTTGGAGAGGGGACGTACGTGCTGAAGGAAGACTTGCATCTTGCCACGCCGCCTCCCCATCCTTCCGAAGCACCCGTGGTCAACCCGAACCCTCTGGCGACGACTCCTCAGCCGGCCACGGCCGGTACTAAGGTGTCTCTGCTACGCCTCGCCGGCCGGCCTAGCCCAGCAGCGGCATTTTTCAAGTCTTCTGCCTCGGCGCTCTTTCCCGGCCCTGGTCGCCCGAGCATTCAAGAGACACCCAGCGAGAAACGCTTCTCGGCCGAGGGAGGGTTGAGCAGCGAGGAGGGCCGCGGGACGCCTATCAGCGACGCTCCCCCCACTTCCTTCTCCCGCGAATCAGCGCCGGCATTCGGCGAGGCGAATGCGCTCCTGACCCAGACTCCGACCAGGGACGTGAACAAGAGGAGGAAGCCCAAGAATAACATGACCAAGAGCAACTCATCCTTCATCTCGCGGGTTATTGTCAGTGAAAGCATTTCGAAGAAGCTGGCTGACAGGCCAAGCGACGGTGCCTTTGCGTTTGCCAACATCAACCGCGCCTTTCAGTGGCTGGACCTCTCGTCCCCCTCCAAGGTGCGCCGGACTCGACGTCCTATCTATGCTACATGGTTGCTAACAATGGAGTAGCAAGATTACTTGACCAAGATCCTATTCACCAAGGCGCACTGCTTGTGCCACGACGTGAACGCGCTTACCAAGTCAGCTTCCCACATTGATGTCATCATGGGATTTTCTACTGGCGAGATTATCTGGTGGGAACCCATCTCGCAGCGTTATACACGCCTGAATAAGAATGTAAGTCGTATGCTCTTCCGTCCAGCCCATTCGACTGGTATAACAGCCTCTACCTGGGTGGCAGTGACACTTTGTGATATATGTGACAGAAAAGGAGTGTTTATCTGACTTGACCAGGGCGCTATCAACAGCACGCCAGTGTCCGAGATCAAGTGGATCCCAGGATCAGAAGGCCTATTCCTTGCTGCTCACATGGACGGGTCCTTGGTTGTCTATGATAAGGAAAAGGAAGATGCAGCCTTCACTCCCGAGGAAGATGCCTCGAAGCCCGACGGAAACAACGCTGACGAGGCCGCCGCCATACGGAACGGCACTAAGATGCAGGTACAGAAGACTGTGCATTCTAAAAACCAGAAGACGAATCCTGTGGCATGCTGGAAGCTGTCCAACCAGCGGATCAATGCGTTTGCGTTTTCGCCCGACAACCGCCACCTGGCTGTGGTGTCAGAGGATGGAACACTGAGGATACTCAACTACTTGGATGAGAAGTAGGTTTTGGGACGTACGAGCACAACTACAAGAAGGGTCCAGCTGACACGACCACGGCAGGCTCCTACACGTCTTCTACTCCTACTATGGCGGGTTGACTTGCGTGTGCTGGTCACCAGATGGCAAGTATATCCTCGCAGGCGGACAGGACGACCTAATCTCCATCTGGTCCATGGCCGAGTCGGCGCTCGTCGCTCGCTGCCAGGGGCACCACTCATGGGTGTCAGCTGTCGCGTTTGACCCATGGCGCTGCGACGAACGCAACTACCGCTTCGGCAGCGTTGGTGAGGATGGACGGTTGTGTCTGTGGGACTTTGGTGTCGGCATGCTACACCGGCCGAGGGCAGTACGTGGCAACCCGGTTATGTGAAGGAAATATCTGGCTGACAGCTGTAGCATTCTATCCACCAGAAGAGGGGTTCTGTCTCGTCACGCTATACGGCGTTCCAGCAAGCGGACACCGGCGACGCGGATGACTCCAGTAACGGCGGGGACCCGGATGACGCCGTGGCGCACCCGGTTGAACCTCGTGCGCGGATACCTATGCTCCCGCCCGTGCTTGTGAGTTGGCTTCACATGCTCGAACCCGTATGATGTAGCTAATAGGCCAATCCAGAACAAGGACGTGGCCAGGGATCCGGGTTGCTGGCTCGAGTTCACAGAAGATGCCATCATCACGAGTTTCGTGTCAGGTCGGTTACCTGTTTTCTCTTTTCTTTTTCTTTATACTGCGGATAAGGGTGACGTTTTGACACTTGCTGACATGCGTGATAGGTCATGTGAGGACATGGAACCGGCCGGGAAGGCAGACGGAGACTCCAACGGCCAATTGATACCCCAGCGACGTCACGCTTTCCTGGCCCCGAGCTCCGCGGTTTCTCTCTTGTTACATATTATTGTGGAAAGCATGGGACCGGTCTTCCCGGACATTCCGTGTGCCCTTCAATGCTTGTGCCATGACCGAAATCAGATCCCAATCTTGAGCGCCTGCTCAAGGCTTACGGACGTGGACGCCTGGCGCCGCAATCGCGACAACCGAGTTGAAGGTGGCAGTGCGGGTACAGTACTACGAGTGTACGTGCCGCGTAGGAATAAGCAGCAGGGCCTACCTCGAGACGAAAGACAAGCCGGGATCCGCCGGGACCGCCTCGATGCTCATCGGGCTGCAGGGTTGATTAGGCGTGCTGCGTACGAGTGCGAAGGGGCAGGTCGGCCTTGGCCACAGGTCCAGGCCAAGCTTATTATCGTCAGTCTGCCATGCACGGTTGATACGAGTAGATACAGTATGTACACGTACGACAGTACAGTGCAAGGTAATACGGCTACAAGGTACCTTGCCGGGGACCCATCGGCTCGGAGATTCAAGAATCAAGATGGCGCGCGGCTCTGGGTGGATCGCAGGCGCCTGCAGGCTGCCGCGGCGGGAAGATCACTGCCGCGGCTCCACAGCCCCTACAAGGTTCTTATCACTGTTATCGCGGTTTCTGGTACAATGGAAGAAGAGATGAAGTTTGGATGTGACGGGAGTGGGCTGTCAAAAGGCAGTAGGGACGTCGACGCACATGCCACATTCAATGGTAGTACGAGTATCGGCGACGATGTTTTCGCAAGTAACACATCAGGCTTGGGTGCTACTGTACTTGTCCATGTCATGCCAATCAATCTACCACCGAAGTCCCCAAAGTCATAGCACATGCAGGCAGATCAGTTTTGAGTTTGTTCATGTCACTATTACTTTGGTGCCAAGTCGGCATCCAGACCTGGAGGCAGTGGTGGCTAGTATCCAAGTGGAGGTCCCTCCATCCAGCACCATGTAAAGAGTCTAACGACGGCAGTGGCTGGTGCAAGGATAATTTCCCGGAAAGTCCCCTGGTTGATGATATCGTATATATCTACAACGGAGTACTCCATCGTATGCACTGTAGCCAAAAGATTGGGTGACGACCAGACCCGGTTTCCTCGGCGCGATACGAGCAAACACGTTTCCAAGAACCCACAGCGGGAAGCGGCGTTAATATCGGAGAGACCCGCCGGGCGGGCGGATTTGAAGTCTTGACGATGAGTAACCTCCCAAGGTTTTTGATTTGGCCCCTGTGGGCTGTGGTGGAAGACGGGGCGTGTGGGCTACTAGTAGTGGCTATGTAAGGTACTTGGGTACGGACGAGTCATTTTCATGCACGGACATCCGTACTGGTGTACTCGTACGAGTGTATATGTCCACACGAAGTTGATTGTCGAGGGGGGTGTGGCCGTCGCTGGCTGTTGACAGGGTGGTGTTGCCACTGATCCATGCAGTTCTGGACGGGCTCTAGAAGGTTTGGCCGAAAGGGATGAAAATGACGCCCACGAGGCCGTCGGCCGAGGCATGCGGAAGCGCACTGAAGGCAGCAGCCCTGTATTTACAGTAGGTACTACTAGTACTAAAACCATCTGCCTGTATACATGTATAGGTACTTGTACGCCCGTCAGCACAGCGACGGCCGACGTACTTACAACTGGGACGCCCGCCGTTCACTTAAAAGCTCTCATCTATTAAGCTTTGGCCTGTGCGATATGCAATTGCGAACTGTACTTCTAGATATTATTGGTACAGGGAGGTTAGCAGGTCCCTGCCCTTTTTTTGTTTCTCGCCCACTCGTACGGGTCCGTGCCACAATGTCGTGATAAAGGGCGAACTGCCAGCCAGAGCCATTGTGATGAGGCTAGAGGAGCACGTGGGTTTCCTTGGTGATTGGTGAAAACCCACCTGCCGATGATGCCTGACCCGGTGTTGTTGAACGGACGACTAAATAATACCCAACATGAAGTCGGACGTTGGACGCTGGACGTTGGTCAGGAGCCGCTCGTCTTTCACGAACAAGTCCCGGCCTGGTAAATGTGCGCGAGTGCGAAGGAAGGGGGTGGTGAAAGTCAACTGCAACGAAACCATCCAAGCCATGGTGGCGCTCGTCATCCCCACTCTCATACGCCCGGGCTCTGATGCCATGCGGCCCATGCCCATCACTGCCATCCCACGCATCACTGCCATCCCACGGCGAACCCCCACCCCGATTTATCTCTCTTGCAGGTTTATTACTCGTGTATTGTATGAAGAAAACTGCGAGGGAGGACCAGGGATTAAAGAAAACCCCACCGAATGCCCGGGGGCCCTGCTACAGGAGTATCCGCTCCTGGCTATCATGCATCCGTCGTCGGATCCGTGCTGTGATATCAACCTGAAAGGAGATAAAAAAAGACCCGACAAGAAAAAGCGACGTCCGGAGTTCCGGCCATGGACACGAATGCGTGCAGGGCAGCCACTCACCTCATCGCATCTCATGCCAAGGACGCACCCCTGTATCTGTCACACACGAACTGGATCCGTTTGGGTGGATCTGCTGCGAAGTCACAGGGCGAAAAAAAATAGAAGGGAAAAAAAGCCCAAAAAAAAAAAAAAAAAAAAAAAAAAAGAGGGCATCCTTTGGGATGTCGGTTGGTTGTTCGATGACGACTTGCTTTCGTCAACAGTTGTTACTTTTTGGCCAACTCTCCAGGGGCACTGTTATTAGGAGCCGACTGAAACCCGTTCAATTAGATTTCCACAGAAGAAGAAATACCGTAAAAGTATCTTCTCACTCCCTCTTGCTTTTCGTCCCCCGTTCCCGGCGGGCTCAGTAATTATCACGTATGACGGATGTGGTTTGGCTCCATTTTAGGCGGGCCCGTCGGGCCATCTCGTCATCGCCCGCCGCCCGCCGCCCAGTACTGTAAATCGCTGATTAGACAAGAAGCCGTGGTAAAAAAGGTTGGTACTATACTGAGGTACAGACGACGCTCCGTACGGATATTCCGCACTACGCACCACCGCCTACGTCGATGGGACCCACTGTTTCCCCACCCATCGGCACCAGGAGTTAGTAGTCGTGATACCGTGCATACATCATCACCAAAAAAAAGATTCTTGAAAAGCCGTCTGTTGACTGGGCACAACTTGCCCACTTGTTAGTCATTCAGGCAGCACAGAGGCTTTCGAATCCTACATGCTTGCTATTGCCGGTTGCATGTATGCGCATCACACCAGCCGACTGGACCCCTCCCGTCTTGCAAAAGGTGCTTCCTATCCCGGAGTACTAGTTGGCGGTGGTCGGCTTGCCGGACGCCATTGCCGACGATTTCTGCCATTGAAGAAGCCCCGGGCGCGCAGTAACAGGTACTGTACTCGTACTTGGTGGCCTGGCTCCCGCTTGTGCCTGGTGCATGGCGGCGGGCCCCACGAGTCCACGACGAGTCGACGACGACCCACGAGTCAGCTCCGTTCCATGTCAGCCCGTCAGCCCGTCGGCGTTATGTACACACCACACCAAAACTGTCCAGCGGGCTATCCGTGGGTGGGTGGGTGTGTCCGTCCCACAGATCCGGAACTGGGGCGATGAGTCCGACTGGGTGTCCTTGCGAGGGCTCCATTCATACTGGGTAGGAATATATGTAAGTACTGTACGGACGTACGTACATACATTCAGGTATAGTACGACTCTCAATGGCTGCCGGGGTACTAACGTTACTCGGTGCAAGTACCTTTATTCCCATCCACACCCTCATGCAGAGGCCGTTCCCTTTCTTCCCTCTCGCCTCTCTTTCTCTCTTCCCCCCCTTCTTCCTTTTTGCATCGTCCCTTCATTGTGTGTTCTTCACACTTCACGATGCCGTCGTTCAATCCGTTCTCGGCGGTGACCGGTCGCCATGCCGCCAGTCTCTTTGAAATCCGGTACGTTTTTGCCCCACCGCGGGGACTTGGCTTCCTTCCATGCCACCGTCCATACTAGTACCTACTTGCGCGCGACAAGTTCCCAACGAGAGAAGTGCTCCTAGCTAACCGTGATACAATAGACTCGACGATAGTTTTGTCGTCTTCCGAGGCAGCGAGCATGAGTCGGCTGCTCAGATGATCAGGGGCGTCGTCGTCCTCTGCCTCCTCTCACCCCTCAAAATTGAAGATATCCGCCTGCGACTAACAGGCACCCTGCGCCTAAAGTAAGAACCTGCCCCCCCCCCCCCCCCCNAAAAAAAAAAAAAAAAAACACCCCAACACACCCCCGGCCCCGGCCGGGCCTCCAAACTCCCACGGAAAGTAAAAGTCCGCTGACCGGCTTGCCTAACCCGCCAGGACACCGGGATCCTCCAGCCAAAAGAGCGACCGCCTTACCACGATTCTCGAGCACCGATGGAAGCCCTTCGTCTCCGCCCACGGCAAAAGCATGATGCTCCCTGCCGGCAACCACGAATACCCCTTCGAGTACACAATGCCCGGCGACACGGCCGAGAGCGTTGAGGGCATCCCCGAAGCCTCCATCACGTACCGCCTCAAGGCCACCGTCGGCCGCGGCAAGCTCGCCTACGACCTGCACGCCTACAAGCACCTGAGGGTGATCCGCACACTGGAGCCGGGTGCCCTCGAGTTCCACCACGCCATGAGCGTCGAGAACATCTGGCCCAACAAGATCGACTACTCCATCGTCATCCCCCAAAAGGCTGTCGTCTTCGGCGGCAGGATCAACGTCAACATGCGTCTGACGCCACTGCTCAAGGGCTTGGAGATGGGCAAGATTAACATCAAGCTGGTTGAGGTGCGCGAGACTTGCATCCAGGGCCCCACTGGCTTGAGCGTCCGGGAACACAAGGTCGAGCGCGACGTCGAGAAGTGGGAGATCGAGGTGCAGCGGGAGACACATTGGCACGACATGATCGAGGACACGGGCCAGGACGGTTGGATCATCGCCAGGGCGCTCGACCTCCCCAGGAGGCTGCGCCAGTGCATCCAGGACCTCAACATCCACGGTATCAAGGTCCGCCATAAGCTCAAGCTCACGATTGCTCTCAAGAACCCCGACGGCCACATTTCCGAACTTCGCGCGACACTCCCCGTCACCATCCTCATCTCTCCGAGCGCACCTCTCGACGAGCGGGGTGAGGTCATCGACCCGCAAGCCGCGCGGGCCACCGAGGACGAGGACAGGTGCGCGCCGCCGAGCTACAACGATCATGTATTAGACCGGCTCTACGACGACGACATGACTGGATTCATGACGCCGGGTGGTCTCTCTGGCATCAACAGCCCCTTCTACGTCCACTCACGGGCAGGCTCGAGCGAGGACCTGGCGGGTATAATGCAGGGCGGCCTTATCCCGCCGGCGGATCTTTCATCACGGCTGGCCAACGTCTCGGACGACCCCACGGAGCGAAACACGGCTTTCAACTCGACGATCGGATACTCGGGCGCCGGCGCCCGGTCGGAGCCGAACTCGACCAACCTCACGCGCCAGAACAGCGGCGAAGACACGCCGCCCAGCTCGGACAACGAATACCCCCATCACCTCCACGTTGACGAGATGGAAATGGCGCCCACGAGCCGCGTCCCCAGCTACTCCACTGCCGTGCGCACGCGCGTGCCCACCGAGTCGACGCCTCTACCGGACTACCAGACGGCCCTCAGGGCGCCGCGGACGCCGCCCGGCGGCGCCGAGGTTAACGGCGAGTCCCGGGCGGCGCAGGTCCCGGAAGACGGCGGCCGGCGGGCCAGCACGCCGCGGACAAGTCGACATATAGCCGACGACAGCACCGTCCAACGGAGAGCCAACACCCTCCAGGTCTGAGACTTGCCTAAGACATACAGAAATATCACGACGACCATTCACATAGATTTTTATTTTTTTTTGGGTGGGTCGCTTTTTTTCCCTTGGAGCTACGCATGGCACAATTTGAAAACCTAGAGTCCATTGAGCAGAATGGGGACATCATGCGGCGTTTCTCGGAGGTTCGGGGCCTTATCTGGAGCGGCGTTATAGTACTATTTTGGGATATCTTGGTGTTTTTCGAGAGATTCCGGTTCGTCTGGGACGGCCAGGAGACTTGTTGGGGTTTTCAGGGTCTTTTTGCAGCTGAGCTTGGGACACACTTTTGGCACTGGATAGGACATGGGGCGGTGCTTGTATGATATACCCAGGACACATTTTTCATTATCTTCTTCTCTCTCTTCAGAGCAACAAGAAGCTCTCTACCTACCCATCTTGATCCATCCCAAGTCTCGTCCTCTCTCGTGAAGCTTTCTGTCTATTTTCTTTTTTCCAGCTAGACAATTGATCGTATCGCGAACTGTTGGGAGAGATCCCGCTAATTACTACCTGGTAGTGCTGCACTCGGCTGCCTCGGTTCTGGACCCGTGGTTGGTGTGAATTGACAGCGATTAAGCGGATGCATGGTTTTGATAGCTGTCCTTGACGTCACGCAGACACCTATTGGGCAGGCCTGGGAGGGAGAGCCCGAAATCTGTCGATCGGGGAAGGAAGGGTCGTAGCGTTGGTCCCTTCACCCCACCATCATAGACCCATATAAATGCACTTGATGATCCGGTTCTTGTCACCCTTTTCTTGGGACACGGATCTTCCTGTACAGTACTCGTACACCACGCGGCACTCCCCTTCTTTCTGTAAACGCCGGGGTCCCCTCAGCGTTGTTCTGCTATCGGATATCTGTGCTGCCACTGACAGCCATCCGCACTCCAACGCGGCATCCCCGTCCCTGACGACGCAGTGAGTGGAAACTCTTTTTCTGCGATTCTTTTCCCGGCCTGGTACCAAGTGGTGCGTGCCCCGGCTGTTCCAGGGCAGGGTGCATGCTGCAGGATACATATTCACACAGTGGGCTATTATCACTTGCCAGGCCATGTGGGCTGGATCCATGCTCCGTCGTGCACTTGTGGCGTGATGAAGAGCTTTGGTACAGACACTCCGTACGCTCTGTTGAATCCGACGGGATTACGACGAGACAAAAGAGAGCTGAATTACGGATACCTTAGCCACCCGCCAAGCCCGCCGGCAGTGGGGCTACCGGGACCAGCTGCCAGCTCATCTCCGGAGCTCTCTCCCCACCGACACCAACCCCCACCCATGTCGTCCCCGACAGCTGCCGTGCAAACGCTGAGAACTGTCCTCGACAGACTTCTGAACTAGACTTGCTCTTTGCATGCAGCCGACTTCATCACTCGACACCGGCTAACACCCATTCAGCGCAGCTCAAGGGAGCGGCCGTATCTGAAACTTTCTCGATTCCTGCCCGACTCTTCGACCTCGAACCCGAACCCAATCTCGAATTCCAAACAAGGACCATGGCATCCGCCACCTCTCCGACCACTTCCCAGCTCCCCTCGAGGGCGGCGACGAATATGAGCATCCTTAGCGACGATGCCATCCCCGATATTGACCCCTCCAACGTACGTAGCACAACGGCTACCTACCACCAGCCTCCGCGCATCGCCGGTGGGGATGCCTTAGCCTGGCTGCTAACTACGGTTTGCGCAGACGGCCGGTCTGCTCGCTGAGCGCCTGCAAGCATGGAAGCACGCCGTCGGTTACCTCGAGGACTACATGGAGGCCATGGAGAAGATCCACTCCAAGCACGCAAAAGAATACGAGAGAGCTCTCAAGGTACGCACCCCTCCCTTGCACAGCATGCATCCTACATATAGCCCGCTCACCAGGACCCTAGACCATCTCAAACCCGCTCAAGGAGGGCCATCACTTCGATCAGAGCCTCGGGGGTGTGGCTGGCTTCTTTGAGAACATGCGCTCCAACACCCAGGCCCTCATCAACACCAACCTGGAGACCGAGAAGAGCATCAAGGGCTCCGTCCTCCCGGTCCTCGACCGCCTGCACAAGGAGATCAAGCACAAAGCTAAGGAGCTGTCCAGCGGCGCACAGAAGGGCGCCAAGGAGGTCGAGAAGGCGCGCAACAACACACAGAAGCACATTGAGCTTCTGGGCCAGCATACCGCCTCCTTCGACTCGGCCGGCGGCAAACTCACCTCGGCAGACGACCCTTATGTCATCCACCGGGGAGTCCTGCACCGCCTCAGCTCCCAGGTCCTAATCGAGAACAACCACCATAATGACCTGATAGCCGTCCAGAACAACTTCTCCACCTTTGAGGCCCATGTAGTAGAGGTCATCCAGCAGGCCATGGAGGCTTTCACCCAGCTCGTCGGCGGCCAGGCCGACAAGACACGTGCCCTGCACAACGACATGCTCCACTGCATCCAGCGCATCCCGCCCGAGTTCGAGTGGGCCAATTTTACCGTGCGAAGTGCCGAGCGCCTGGCCCAGCCCAACGAGCCCCCGCGCTCCGTCGATACCATCACCTTCCCTAACATGGAGCACCCCTCGACGAAGCCGCTTATTGAGGGCTCCCTGGAGCGCAAGTCCCGGAACAAGCTGTCGTGGGGCTACTCGACCGGCTACTACGTCGTCACGCCCTCCAAGTTCCTGCATGAGTTCAAGGACTCGGACAACACACGCGACGACCCCAAGCCGGAGCTATCCATCTACCTTCCCGAGGCCACTATCGGCACACCGAGCGGGGACAAGTTCAACGTCAAGGGCAAGGACAGGAGCAAGACCATGAGCAGCAGGTTCACTGGATCGTCGGAACTCGCCTTCAAGGCTCACACCCCGTCCGACGCCCAGAAGTGGTTCTCTGTTGTCTCGGGCGTCGCTGGTGCCACAGGTCCCGCGGAGCCGCATTCGCCTTCGATAGGCTCCGGCTCGACGCCCACGTCCCCCGTCGTCGAGTCGCCCAAGACGATGCAGTCCGCGAACCCCGACAAGCTGGAGATGAACTCGCCCACCGAGGCCGGCAGCCTTGCCCAGGAACACAAGGCGCAGGAGGCGGGTGTCATTGGTGGTGCTACGAAGCCTGTGGCGACCGAGGAGAAGAAGGCAGACGGTTCCTAGGAGGTACAGGTCTGCCATGGCTCCGGAATGGATTATGCGGCAATGTTGGCCATGGAGGAGGACTTACCGGTGTTCGACAAGTGATGAGAATGCATGGCGAGCGGCAGCCCTCCTCGGGATGGGTCGCACGGCGCACTAGTCTATCGAAAGAGGAGGGACGGCTTTTCCAGACCGGGAGGGCTGTTCGTACTCGAGGATCCACTGATCCAAGATAATTAATCACGTTTAATGCATTGTTACGACCATCACTCTCTCCTCTCCAGTCCTTCGGTCACCGGACTAGCGGCTCTAGATTGCCTCCAGGGGAGCAATGCGAAGACACATCTTTGACACTCACAGTACCCTGCTCAGGAGCTTGTGTTGGGATACGTATATTGCTGCTGTTAACCTACTAGTAGTACCTGATTTTCTGTGAGTATCTCATATGGCACCACGACTTCTATATTCTCATCACCGCTGACTTATCACCGAGGAGCCTCTCGTACACATCCAATTTTGGAATCAACAGCGCCTCACCTGCCATCGTATTTCCCTCAAACTACCGTAGGGCTCCCGATGCGTGCATGGGGCCATCTACTCACCGAACATCTGGGGTGACGGGTTCGGTCCAGGGTGGGCCGGAAGCCTCACTTCCACCTTGCGGTCAGCCTCACGGTGGTGGGGTGGGTTGGGTGTCATCGAAAAAGACACGCACCAACACCCATACTACTCGTACTAGCGCCCTTTATGGGTAGTAAAAGATTGGCTTGCGCGCGACCTTCTCTCTGCCGCAATCGACGTGGCTGTCGCCCGGCCGTGGTGGGCGATGGGGCTGTCTCGGTCGACGTTGGGCGGTTCACGATGGTACAATTGGTACAAGGCTCCCAGGGATAAATGAGGGGTGAAGTCAAACCAACCTACCCTCTGTTGGTTTCACAGGGCGCGCTGCCCCATCTGGAGGATCGCGGGAGAGGTGGACAGGCAGACAGACGCCCGTGTCTCGCATGGCGCGTCTCTGCTCCCGTGGTGGGTTTGCCTCACGCAGCCTTGCCGGGTCGCCTGGATGCCACCCTTCGCCCCCCCTCATCCTCCTCCGCCTCACCCAGCCCTACTACTATAGAACGGAGGAGACCTTAGATATATATATATCCCAGGAGGGATTTGGTCCAAGGAAAAAGTCTCTTTGTTGGAGGTTGAAACTCTTTTATGATTTTTCGACATGTAAGTGGAAGTCATACGGCACTCACCATTTCTCTCCTACTTAACTGCCCGTCCTCCCTACGTGTGACCAAACCAGAGCCGCCAGGTAAACAATACCCATTTCTCGACACCGTTTTTTCCCCTTCCAACCAAAGTAACTATCCCAGGGCAACGTCTGTCTGTCTATATATCTGGCCCAGCATGGTCAAGCCTTGGAAGGAGTTCCGCCAGGAGATCACTCGGCTCTATATCCAGGAAGGCCGCACCCTCGCCGAGGTCCGGGCCATGATGAGGGAGCGCCATGGATTCCAAGCGTCGTGCGTCTTTCTTTCTTTCTTTCCTTCCTTCCTTCTTATTCATTTCTTTTCTTCTTTCGCCGTCTTTTTTTCACTTGGGGGACGTCATATCCCACAGCAGAGAGAACCGAGGCAAGAGAGAATAGAGACGGCTTACCAACATCTCCTTTGCCGCGAAAAAACAGCATCCGATCCTATCGACAGCACTTTGAGCGGTGGGATCTGCAAAAGTACAACTGCAAGAAGCGTCAGCAGCGTCGCCAGCAGCAGCGGTACGCGGGCGGCGATCGCGGTAGCAGCATGCTCCCCTCGCCGCCGCGGACTCCCCTCCTCGCGTCGTCGAGACATCACGCCGACGACACAAGGGGCCCGCTCGTGGTTGCCGCGACGGCGGGCCATCGCCTCCCGCATGCGCCCTCGCCGCACTACTTCTTCGACGAGCCCATGTCCCCGCTGGATGGGTTCGAGCGTACCCCGACGAGCCAGCAGTTCGATCCGGCAAGGTATGCGCAGAGGCGCTTGTCCGCCGAGGGGGAAGGGTATGGGCAGCTGGCTCTACCTCCCGGCGCAGCGTGGTAAGCAGAGTTCCTTCCGATGATGTGTGGTACCTCACGAGGTCCCTGACTGGTTTCTTTCCTGCTTAGGTCTCCGGCGGTAGAGTCGCCCGGATCCTCCGCGAGTGGCCCATTCTCGCCGCTCTTTGGCCAGGCGAGCTTTGCAGCTCCACCGGTAACCCTGGCGGAGAGTCACCACCACCTAGCCCTCTCAGGCTTCGATATTGGATCTTAGAACGACACGTACCGGTTTTCTCATGAGAACTCAAGAGGGGATCCCCCTCGGGTTTTGACATGAGGCTGGGTATCTCGACTGAGGTCATCTTATACGTTTTTATGATTCGACTAATGATGGGACGAAGAGAGGGGCGCGGAAGTAACGTTATTGGTATTCTCTTGCTTGTTTGTCTTGTTTTACGATAAATAGCTTTCAACAAGTACCAGTCCCATTTATTAGGTGGTAAAGGTCCATATCCATATCACACGGATGTGTAGGGAACTGAAGAGTCCGCAGCACCAACGATGGCCAATGACAATGACACATGTGGGCAACAGGCGTGCCGTCACTTGACATGGAAGCCGAGGCTTCCTTACCGTGCCCGATGTATCGGTTCATGTCGCACGAGACGGCGTCTCATGCACGGATGAGTACTGGAGTGTCGACATGGGCATGTTTACTAGTAGGATATATTAGCCTGCAGCCCGGCAAGAAAAATCCATTTTGAAACAGGGTGATAAATGGTGTTCGTGTATCAGATTAATGCCTTGTCACAGGCGTTTGTCATCAAAGCATATGGCTATGTAGACCGTCGTGATAAAAATTGTATAACATCATATGAACACCCGGGGGC
>JPKY01000155.1:0-51104 GCA_000769265.1 Hapsidospora chrysogenum ATCC 11550
CTTTTCCTGTCTAACTATATCCTCTTTGGGGAGAATGGGCGACTTATACTTCGGTAGTGTAACCATCATGAGTATTCTGCGGCTGCAGTCTCTGGTGACTTTTGCCGGCAACAGCAACGCCACCTGGGAGTTCTACGACGTTACCATGTGGTCCAACATTGAAATCTGCGTCGGGATCATGTGCGCGTGTCTACCTACGCTGCGTCTGCTGCTGGTCAGACTCTTCCCGATCCTGGCGGGCACGACCCGGCGCTTTAACTCATCCATGGGGCCGTACGGAGCGGAGGCGAGGTCTGGACTGTCGGCAGCTCGAGGGAATACGGCTCACATCGCCACGATAGACCGCGCTGTCACATTACCCGACAGGGAGGGGCAGGCAGGGATCGTGCTCCAGAAGACTTACAATGTCCAGTACAGCGACAATGACGAGATAAGCTTGGTCGGGATGAGCGATCTGCGCAAGTCGGACGAAAGGCGTTGATCAAGTGTTAGATGGAAGCGATGGACGAGATAATTTACCAAGGAAAATACAAGTTGACCCATGTTGTTTGGTTTCCTGACACCGTCCGCGGTAGTCACCCGGCGATCTGTGCTCAACAGTTTCATCCCAAGGTCAGCCCCTTCATAATATCTTACATATACTCACCAAGTCGCAACAGGCGGTCACCTTCAACGCCGAACATTCAGGCGGCAAATAGGGTAGCCTTAAATAGGGGTTGGCTATTGAATCTACGCGAAAGGATCTTCGAGTATTGACTAGTAGGGTTACGGCATATCATTGGCAAGTAGCTCCTATCCAATTACGGGTGTAACCCCAAACCGGTCGAACTTCTTCCCTATCGCACGCCCAGGGATGGTGAACAGGATGGAGTATGCTCGCTGGTGAAGGTGGGCTGAAATGTCAGCCGTAGTTCGTGCCTCCTCTAGTTGGCATGGTCGGACACGGAAGGTTGCTAGATTAATACGATGGATGTTCGCCACATGTGAAATAGCCGCAATGTTCAGGCCTAGACAGATATGACCATAACCGCACTGCGACGCTATGGCTTGCATGGGAGAGGTACGCAGAAGATAAAATGCTGTTAAGAAAAGGCTTCACCCCACACTTCAATTTACGGATGGGTTTAAAAAAAAATGAAAGCGAGAAAACCCGCTCTGGTATTATACCTGTACCAATATCCGTGAATGTGACCAAGGGAAGTTATATCTGTGACGTGGGTACCTTTTCCAATCCGCCGTGTAAAAAAAAGCAAGCGTCTCCGTTGCAGTCGTAACTATTGTATGTGGTCGCGCATAATTATTTGCTAGGATACGCCATCTCTGTCTGAGGGGCGTAGGGCTGGGTGTCGCCCTTCATCAGCCTCTCCTTCTCCTCAACCTCCTTGTCCATCTGGATGATGCTGCAGCAGCCGCAGCACCATCCGCAAAGGAGGTCCTCGAGACATGAACCCTGGAGGTTGTACTTGGCGCGGATGACGGCGCGTTGAGCGGCAATGGGGAAGCAGCAGGCAAACATCGACACCAGGCACTGTTGTAGAAGTGTTAGTGTAGCTCAGTATTCTGGATATGAATGACCCGGCGGGGAGGAGGTTTCGTTGTCAACTTACGCTGGCATTGACGGGCTGCCACCCCTCGAGTTTGGCATCCTTGTGGAGGCGATGATATGTCCTATGGCTCTGCGTCAGGTCCCCGTTTCCATCGTTGTTAACCCCCTCACCACCATAAACGCTTACCGTCCGAAGGTAACACAGGGGCAGAACCATGTGAGCAGGCAAGTGTCGATAGGGTTGAAGCAGTCGAAGAAACCGTTGGACCAAGAGGAGGCGCCGGCGGGTGACTGCTGGTTGATGGCACCACCAACGTCCTTAAGAGTGCCATTTAGCTGGTCCATCCACCACTGAACATCCTTCGGGTCGATGGGACCAGCCGTGGCGCCGGGCTGGGCTGGTTGAGCCGGCTGCTGCCCCTGCGGCTGTTCTTGCTGAGGCTGGGACATGTCGGCTGGAGCTGAATAAATGTGGGAAAGGAGTGACTAGGAAGGATAGAAAAGAGCTCAAGTCCCAACGGATGAACTTCTTGCTGAGGAATTCGAATTCACACCTAAACACCTAGTGCCACGACGGCGGCGGCCCCTCTACTTATCATGTCCGCTGGGGGCCCGACGCACTCATCAGCCCGGCGACAAGAGACCTCGGGACTCTTGCTAGGACGGACCAGGAACACTTGGTAAGCGGACGTGGAGTTCTCCCGGCTCAATCTCAAACTTGGCTATGTGATTTGGCTTTCGCGTGGCGTACAGGGCTGACCTGGGGGCAGACTCCCTCGGGCCATGTAATATTAACTGGGGCGCCCGTTCAGCCCTACGAGCGGCTGAGACCGGGGGCCGAGATGCCAATCAAACCTGTCTAGTACCATGCTCTCGCCGTTGTTATTTTTGCTAGCTTGCACTTGGGCGTTTGCTCAAGGCGAATTCTTAGGTTGATAGAGGCTTTGCCGAGCTCGAGATGGCCCAGGCTGATCAGGCTCGAACTTCGAAAGCAACTGGGTCTCGTTTTGTCCGTTCACTAAAAGGCCCTCTTCACCAGAAAGAAAGAACTTTGCGACCAACGCTCTTCGAGACTACACAGCAGTTCGCATCCGTGCATGTGCATACGAGCAAAGCGTGGGTTTCCTGTTCCGGTGAGCTATTGTTGGAACTTGGAAAGCTCTTCATCATGCCGGGTTCCGTGTCGATCCAGGATCCACTCAGGCCGCCCCCGTGCCGACGCCAATGATGTAGCGACGGCGCCTTTCCGCAGACACGTACGACTAGCGGCGGAAGAGCACCATGTCTGCGCTGGACGCAGCTAGCGTTGTGACAAGCTGATGAGTCCCCTGCGGTACGGACTAGTCGTATTTCTTTCTGTGGCCTGCTCTCCCACCTGAACACGGCGGCGCCACGTCGCGCTCCATGACTCGGCGCCATGCATTGGTCGGAGCGAACCGTGGACCCTGAAGGGGCTCAGCCCATGTCTGAGCCCATGTTCCACGATATCTGCCGTGGCTTCACTGGCGTTGGCTCATTAAAACCAAGGTCGTCGGCAAAGAAGGAAGAAGAGGGGGGAGGGAAGAGGGGGGAGGGAGGAGGTGGTTTGATCAGCGAAGTTGCGACACTGTTATGATTTATTATTGACCATAGTCATCCGGAGGCAGACTGGCGCAGTTAATTCTGCTCCTTGCTATCTCCGTTTTTTCTTATCACCATTGGCGAGAGCGGGTCGGATCAGCGCATTGCTACATCGCACCATCGCCAAGCCAAGCTGTGGAAAGGAGCAATTTCCTGGTACCCATCGGTATCTAGGAGAATAGTTGGGTCAATGTGGCTTGGGCAAACATAATTCTAATTAGGCCGTTGGTACATGTAAGTTATCATCCAGACTTAAAGCATAGTGAGTGCCTCTTTTGCAAAACGAGAGGGGGAAAACACACAAAAAAAAACCAAAAAAAGACATAGCAATTCTACGTTTCGATCGTAGGACCTCCGGGTTATGAGCCCGGCGCGCTTCCACTGCGCCAAATTGCTTTACATCCTTAATGGTTACGTCACACCCTCAACAGTAATTTGAAGGCCTGTCATTCGGCTACGAGTGCCGCCAAACTGACTTGAGAACTATGTATACGATGGTTTACCGTCCCTGAGATATTTATTGTGCCTGTAAGTACTCCCAAGAAGACAATGGCCATTAGTAGGTAGGTGGTGTGTTATAATATGGAGCGAACGAGCTCACGGCCTCAATGGCAGGGCATTATATGTCGCATGTTTGATCAATGATTCACGGTGCTTTTCTACATCTGTTTTCTTTCTTTTTAAAAAAACCATGCTCAATAGTACATCCATTCTTCTACTAAACTGTCAGGCCTAGCTGCCCAAGTCGTATTGACGTAGCTGACGGGAGAGGACAGGTGCTGTCAATGTGATCCCCGGTGGTGTTTGTCATGCTGTGACTTATTACGTGTAGCTAGCAAAGCCGCGACGGACCACGCATGCCGATCGTCCACGGAGTCCGATCACAAGTCAGATAAGGCTACACGAAAAAGTCGCTTCTCCCGTTAGCCGAGCAGCATATCAATCTGATAGTCTAGCATGTGTCCGGGAAATAGTTGTGTCGCCATCACCCGGCTCGGGCGCCTGAGCGCAAGGGGCCACAAGTACTCGTACCACCGCACCATGTGTAGGGATAGGTGGTCAGCATCGGGTCGAGTCGCGGATATTCGGTTCATTCCGCTTGTCCGCCCTTATTCTGGATTCTCGACTTCCCCGTGGGAGCCGGGCTGGGACAGGACTTGCCGAAAGATACGGATACGGACGTACTCCCACCCCCCGGCTTTAAAACTATCCTGCAGTGGTGCGCCGCAGGTTCTCACATCCGATATACATCAATCAACGGTCCTGCCTCACTTGGACAGTAACATGAAGTTTCACAGTGGATGGGTATCTAGCAGGACATCTTGCCTATGATCATCATATCCAGAATCTGATGTCAAGGCCGTCTATCATATGCGCACAGGCAGTCTATGCCGTCAAGGAATCTGCTCGCGAGCCAGTCACGACTCAAGGATTCCCTGGTGAGCCCTCATCGCGGCCGGTGTCAAAGTTGACCTCCCCTGGCTTGGCTCGGTCCAACTGACCCTGATATGAGCTATCCTTGAGCGCAAAGCTAGCCTTGCCAAAATCGTGCGCCTCGAGCTTGCTCCGCGTGTTGCCGGGAAACCCATTGTACGAGACGAGGTCGCCGCGGAACCACTTGCCCGTGTGGTTCTCGATAGCATCATCGGCGGCATTGGCGAATCGGAAGCAATGTGTCGAAGCGCCGTCCTTGTGATATACCATCTTTGGCCTCTGGCCCTCGAATCTCACGTCGGAGGCCTTGCGGATCTCGTACTCCCCGTGCTGGCTCGCGCCGACGTACTGCACCGCATCATCCTTAACCCACACGGCGATGTGCTTCGCAGGGTCCCGTTAGCCTCTAGTGCGTCCGTGCCGGAATTGGGAACTTTACCTCCCAGTCGTGCGTATGGCCTGGATCCCAGAAATTCGGAAGAGCGACATCTTTCTCAAAGTAGTAATCGTAAAGATAGACACACCAGCCACTATTGCAGCGGGCTCGCGAGTAGACGTTGTTATTCTCCAGATCTGAGAGGTCCCGGCAGTCCTGCGAGGCACTGACCCAGTTGTGCTCGAGGCCCTGGACGATTTTGCTGTTGGCATCGATGGCGGGGACGTTGTAGCAGCCGTCCTTGTCGAAGTCCATGACGGGCTGCCACTTGAGGTCTCCCGCCGTCGCTTTCTGTGGCAGGGCCTTAGGGGGGTCAGGGGCGGCCAGAGACACTGTCAGGTTGGTGTAGGGTATGTTCGTCGTATTGTAAGGATAGTATGAAGGTGGCGGAGGGTTGTAGAGAGTCGCGATCGCGCCCGATGCTCCCAGGACGCCGGATAGGAGCACGGCGTTCCTGGCAGCAGCAAATGACTGGAAGCTCATGGTGGATAGTAGGCTATCTGGAGGCGCGCGATAGCTGTCCAGCCTCCAGAACCCGGGGGTCTGGCGGTGCGGGTTCCCCTAATATGTATGTCACCATTTCAATATACATGTAGATCCACGAGCCAAGAGGGCGTGTTGACCTCTGCTGACCCCTGGTGCACCACACGTGTATTCCAGGATCAACGTGACCTCTGGTCTGTTCCTGGTAGGGCGCCGACCGACGGGTAATCCAGTTATAGGGACAGACAGTTCAACCGCTCCAAGGCCCGATCGGAAGGGCGACCTTCCATCATGGGCCCCTCACACGTGATTGCTGGGGGATAGATGGCCGGCAGCTGTGCCTGTAGGTGGTCATTGTGACCGACGACATCACCTGGACGGTCTTGACGGTCTGTCTTGGGGTTGCTTGGCTCCCAGGGGCAAGGAGCAAAATCTTGAAGGGGGTTCATCGGCGCGGCGATGGCCACTCGTTCGAGCAGGTGGGCGGGATAGACTAGGGAGGGATACTACATACAGAGCATCAGGGCAATTTATTGGAGATTCGGGGTAGGATCGGACGGATATCGCATCCCAGCCAGGGGCTTGGCCCACTAGCCGAGCCAGGAAGCTGGTGGAGAGCGCAGTCCGCCACAAGGTACGAGTATCGCCGGACTCCGTAGTCCGAGACTCCATGCAAGAAATGCCAGCCAAACATGACTTCAACGGCGCACTTCGGATGGTGTGTCGTCCACAGTCCGCGCCAGGATGTCTGGTGGCGAGGTAGTAATGAGAGATGCGAGGTAGGTCCCAGAGGAGGCGCCGTCATTTAATAGATGAAATTAGCAAACAGCGTAGTCGTGATTACCATTACTCCCACGAATACACCCGAGAAAGCGCTGCTGGTAACCTGGCACGGGTCTTGGCGGTCTGGTGGTTGGCGTTTATTATTTTCTGGCCGACCCGAATACTCAGGCGATGTACAGCATACCCGTCTCTCGGCCAGGTCGAGAAGAGATTGATACCATATACTCGATGGATGGCCCACGACTGGTTCTGTCTAACCTATGGATGATACCTTGGCTACCCGCCCTTCTTGCGCGAACCATGGACACACCGGTAGGATGTGCCAGCCGGGCCCAACTTCTCGAGCTCATCTTCCGCGTCCGCATCTCGGGCCTTTCCGGACTCGGCGTCGCGCCCCATCAGATGCGAGAATCCGAGGCACCTCGCCCTGGGCTATCCGCCGGTGTACTCGATGTAAGGACGGGGAGATATCGCCCTAGACGTTTCTGCCCTGGTTGTCCCTTCTATGGCCGGTGGGTGGTGGCGCGGCTGAGAGTCGAGAGGACCTGGGAGATGGTTCCTGACCCGAGCCCCTCGCGTCGCACCAGGCTTGCCACGTCTGGCCTTTCGCTCAGATAGCCTACGTCGCTGATGGGGTTCAATATCCATGGCGAAGGAGTGCAATCCACTCGCTCCGGGCTGCCGCACGAGCTCATCCTGGAAGCACAATGCCGCGGCATAGTTGGGCTGTCCGTCATTTCCGCGGATACTGATTGAGGAGCATATGGCAACCAAGAAGCCAACGGCTGGTTGGAGACAAATTATGCAAGTTGCTGGTGCCTTGGACCTTGGGGCGGAGGACGTTGTGCCAGGTCTCGGCGGTCATTTCCTAAAACAAGCAATACTGCAGACGCATCGAGTTAGCACATTGTCGTCTACTTGCGAACATCATATTTGTAGGAGAAAGGACCAAGTGTAAGTACACTGGCGTATCTCGAAGGCCACGGAGATTGGACGATACCCCATCTGGGATGGAGTCCGTCTTCTCGGAGTTAACGTGCCATAAAAGCAGCTCTCTCTTCGGAGGTCACGTCACACTCAGCAACAAGCAGTTTGACTCCCTACTGTTCAATGCCCCTGATGACGAATTCCCGGGTCTCGTGGCTCGTGACCCCCGACCGGGAAACGGAGAGGATTTGCTTGGCCCCATCTTTTACTAGCCATTCAATCACAGCGCGCCCAATTCCGTCGAAGCCTCCGATAACTATATATGTAGTTGGCATCGGTCTTGAATTTTGCCGGCATGGGCGTCGGTGGAAGAGCTATAACCACGTTAGTTGAAATAACCGGCAGTGGATTCGTCTATAAAGCAAAAGCCAACTCACCTTCACCTCCTAATTGTCAAGTCTGAGAACTCTCCTGCCAGTGTCCTTACCGGCCTCTATCGGACGGGATGCCGCCTTAATGTCGGAAATCGACATTGTTATTGTCAACACGGGTCGGATAGATCCAGTAGCTAAGTGAGGCTCAACATCATTGGGAACACACCTAGCCAGCGGCTTGTTCACGTTAATAATTAGGCTTTGTCGACGTATGCGAAAGAGATATTCTCGATCAAGAAGGCCATTAGCATGAAGGTGTCGTCCATCAACTCCTTGAGCCCAGTCTGAGCGAAACGGCCAGCGGAGTCGACGAGGCTGCACGAGTGACAGAGGATCTCCCCAGGGAGGGAGCTGAAGTGACCGCTGAGGCAATTACCACCGGTTAGTTCACGAAATTTTGGTGAAGAAAGCAGTCGTTCAGGTAGAGAAGACGTGATCATAGGGTATTCTAAACTTGTTGTAGAGAGGGTCTCGCTTACTTTGGCTGCTAACTGCCGCAAAGACCTCGCCTGTAACATCACAGCGTCGGGAGAATAGACCAGGCGACAATGTCTCAGTAGAAACATTCACCTTATCCTTCGTATAATGGTCGTGTAATGCTAGGTGTAGCTAAATGTGTAGAAGTCACAGGTGTGGCCAGAGTAGTTATGTCCTCATACGGTCACACAGGCATCTTGAGCACGTTCAATGTAGAGTATTTCTATTCGGGCAGTATGAAATCTCTAATCGGCCAGTATTTTGCTCACTCTTTTTTAAAAAAAAGTCGCCCATCCCATGTACCTCTACCTAAATTAGTTTGCAACCCTGGAATTCAATTAACCAGCCATTATCCACCCGCGCCCAAACACAGCCCCCGCAAGACTCGAGATATCAACACACGCGCAAAAGAATCCGAGCAACTAGGAATATGCATAGTGAACACGGCCATAGGGAAACACTCACTGTAGGTCTTGAAGCAAATGGGAATCGTTGATTGACTTTACCAAAGCCCATATGGAATTACCTGTATGGGTTCTTTGATTTCGGAACGCGCCCTATGCACTCGTAAGAAGATGGATGCCCACGTCGTCGATGTACGGGAGCGTGGAAACGAGGACAAACACGCGGGATACAAATGAGACATCAGGTCAACGTAACTTGGTTGAGGCCCAACAAGACTCGTTGCATTCACCTTCCGAATGGTCACGAGTGTCATACCTTCCTACCCCTCCCAATCACCCATGAAGGCAAGGTGGCTGGCTGCACGCATGTCGAGGAGGGAGGAACTTTCGCGTTGAGCCGTTTGACCTTCCCAAAGCGCGGTTCTTCGTGCGCTGGGTTGTCTGGGTATGCTCGGGCGGTGGGCAGGAAACATGGGGACGGCGTACCCCCGGTCACTGTCGCAATCGGACAGGCTGGAAACAGAGATCCGGATGAACTAAGCTGGAAAACTGGTCGTCATCTTGGGACATCCTACGATCCGAGCGCTGATCCGGGACGCACCGAGACTGAGCCGGGGGGATGCGCTGAAGCTGATCCGGATCAGTGCCGAGACAACGCTCGGGTGTATTAATACACCACATTGGCTCCGGGCCCATTCGTGTATCCTGATATGGTGTTGAACATGTTTAGACGCTTCCTGAACTGTAGCGGACACCACATCGGCTGGCCAAACATGGAGCCGAGGAAGGCATGGCACTTCGCAAGTTACATGTAGTCGTCTTGGCCTCCCCCGGACAGGCTTGGCTAGGCGGGTTTCCCCTCAATCTACCGACTTGCTTGGTGAAGGCTTATGTATGATTCGGTGGAAGATAACGAGGCGGCTCTTCTAGAAGCGTAATGCAGTATTATCTTGGCATGCCAACAACCATTGAAGCTGTGCTCGCAGGGCTAGGGAACATTTTCTGGTGTGAAGGCCAAGACGTAGCAGGGGAAAGCTCGTAGTCAGTCCACTTAAGGAAGGAGTCAGGACCGATCGGCAGTTCATGCGCCACTTCAGGCAGTTGATCAGGCTCCCGAGGAGTAGTGTCACTGTGCATTTCTTAGCCTGATTGCCGTGGATACAAAGTTCCTTCCTTTCCGACGCAGGCGTTATGTGGAATGATCTGGCTGGGCCCGCTGGGGTTTGGGTGCTTGATTGCCTGGATCAATGGGTATGTCTCCGACTCTCCGCGTCCACGCCGGCTGTCGATGATCCTAACCCGTTGGGGTTTTGGACCTGAGCAAGTTCATCGGAAATGATCAGCATAAGTGTAAATAGTGATAGATGTGAGTTCGTTACGGATGCGTCTTCATATCCCGCATATAGACCCGGCCACCATACTGAGTGTGGGGGTTACAACGCGAGATTGGCAGCCCTGATATCTTCAATCCCGTAGATTGGACGAGAAGGTGCCAAGAAGAATGGCTCTTACTACACTGTCACCTTACAAGTCGCTGAGAAGACTTGCGTCGCCGAGCAACACTCTCGACAAACTAGGAGGGGTGCCATACTAGCCTACTCTGCCCAGACAGTTGCACCACCCGCACCGATGCGAACCAGGCCACACCGCAAAACATGCCGGATTGCTGGAGTGTAAAATTCTGAGTAAGAATACTGGCGTGAATGTTAGCCTGATATTGTATGGACTTTTTATACACGGCCAGTGTAGATTGGGGAGTCTATCTTTGGGAGTGGTGGTCTCTCTCACGGGGCCGTGGAACTCTAGTCGCCAAGGCGAGTTTCCACGCTGTTGTGATATTTAGTACCGGCATGCTTAGTTGGAGCTATGTCCGATGTTCTCGGCATCTGGGTACTTACGTGGTGTAACTCTCGGGATCCACCGTCATCTGGGCTCGCAACATTACATAGTATCAAAACACTAGCGGGCCAGCACTCGGCTTTCAGCCAACTCCGCAGACCCTTGGCATGGAAACAACGGCTCTGACCTCCACGATGCTGGCAACTGACCAATATATGAACTAAGATACAGGTATGGTCTCGGCGTCCATCGCGGCATGCGCCATGCCGCCTGGCTCATGCCTCCGTTGGGAAGGTGAATGTCGTAGAGGTGGGAGAATGACCCGGCCCTCATGAGTAGGAGACTGGAGACGGTCGAGTCCCGTTTCTGAAGCTCCTAACAATGGTGTTCCGCGGAGCAGTCGCGAATATAAATAGCCATATAGGGCCATCATATCGACTACCTCATCACTCCTCCACTCCAAGACGAGCACATCTTCAAGTCGCATCACCCAAGCCTCCTACTTTCCGTCTCACCTCACTCACCATGCGCCTAACCGTTCTCCTTTCTCTCCTGCCTATGGTGCTGGGTGCACCGGCCACCAAGCGATCGGAACCTGCTCCGCTGCTCACCCCGCGGGCTGATGCGGATGCGCTCATTGCCGACAGTTATATCGTCAAGTTTAAAGAGTCCGGCGAACTTTCCATCCTCAACAATGCCCTAAACTCCCTGGACGTGGCTCCCGACCATGTATTCAAGGCCATCTTCCAAGGCTTCTCCGCCAAGCTTGATGAGGAGACACTCAACGCCCTCCGTGACCACCCTGACGTGAGAGATACCAACATGACATTATTCTGTTCCCTGGATGGAGATGAAGAACTGTATCTAATTATGTTATGGATAGGTTGAGTATATTGAGCAAGACGCCATTGCTACCATCAGCGGCTACGTCTCACAGCCGAATGCCCCTTGGGGCCTCGGCCGCATCTCTAGCCGCAGTGGCAGCAGCACTTACACGTACGACGACAGTGCTGGTTCTGGCACTTGCTCCTACATTCTCGACACCGGTATCGATGCCGGCCACTCCGTAGGTACCCTTCAGATCCTTCGCTATACTTACTTCTGAGGGCAATGTGGGATTAATACGCGTGTCATCAGGACTTCGGCGGTCGTGCGACCTTTGTTGCCAACTTTGCTGATAACAACGACGGGGACGGCAACGGCCACGGCACTCACTGCGCTGGCACTGTTGGCGGCAACACTTACGGGGTCGCCAAAAAGACCAAGCTGTACGGCGTCAAGGTGCTCAACGACAGTGGCTCGGGTTCGTACTCGGGGATTATCAGCGGTCTGGATTTCGTCGCCCAGGATGCCGCTTCGCGATCCTGCCCCAACGGCGTTTTCGCCAACATGTCCCTCGGCGGAGGCTACTCTGCTGCACTAAACCAAGCCGCCGCCGCTCTAGTCAGCCGTGGTATCTTCCTTGCCGTCGCTGCTGGTAACGACAATTCCAATGCAGCTAACTATTCCCCTGCTTCGGAGACTTCTGCTTGCACGGTGGGCGCCTCCGACCAGTCTGATCGCCGGTCGTCCTTCTCCAACTATGGCAGCGTTGTCGACATATTCGCCCCAGGCAGCAACATCCGCTCCACCCTTCCCGGTGGTGGCAGCGTAAGATTAGACTCAGAGACCCTAAGCTGCAAGGATATGCTGACGTCTTCTAGGGCACCAAGTCCGGTACTTCCATGGCGTCCCCTCACATCGCTGGCCTTGGTGCGTACCTTGCCAGCCTGGAGGGCTTCCCTGGCTCCCAGGCCCTGTGCAACCGCATCCGCACCCTGGCTACATCTGGTGCCCTCAGCAACCTCCCTAGCGGAACCCCCAACCTCCTTGCCTTCAACGGCAACCCCTCCGGTTAAGCAAGATGAGATGAGCGAGGGAGTTGGCACGGATAGAACAGTACATAGTGTAGGCATGGAACATGGTACGGTACGTGGTAAAGAAGTTTGGGAGACTTGTACATACTCCTTTTATTTTCGAGCTTTGTGCAATCACTTACAATAGTTCCGTGCAGTGCTGTCTCAGGTGCCAGCGCCAGTCGCATCGGAGCTCCGGCGAATATGTGGGGCGTCTCCACCCGGGCCGGCCGTGATTTATGGGTCCCAGCGGAGGTGTCGCCGGACCCATCAGCTACTCGAGAGGCGGGGGAAAGTGCCACCAAGTAGGGTGCTTTCAAATCACCATCGAGGGTTTACAGCGCGGTTCTCCTTCCCATCGGACACTTTTGATAAGGTACCCCATCATTGATGCTCGCATGACGTCAGCTGTGAAGCATCTCGCCATCATCAGGCATGGGGTATCCACGGCGCATGTCCAACTCGTCCTCCGTTATCTCGTCGACCATATTACAGTACTGGAATCATCTTCATTTCGATTGACAGCTTGTCGAAATCGCCCACAGATTCTCAATTACGCCATCATGTTATCCAAGGCACTGCCCATCGCGGCGTTGCTGGCAGCATTTGGGCTCCTTACTCCGACATGCTCGATCCGCGATGCGTTCGCAGAGCACAGAGAAGGCACTTCGCACCTCACGGATATACCCCCGATAGGATTGGGAACTTGGCTCTCGCCGCGGGACAAGGCTAGTACCAGGCTCTTTTGACCTGGCTTGTCGTCGGATCTGACCAACGGCACGAGGTGTAGGTCTCACATGCTGTGCAGTATGCCCTCGATGGTGGATACAATCACATCGACGCTGCCTCGAACTACCGTGAGTACCAACGGTGGCTGTACTACCTGCTTCCGAACACTCTCTAGGCCCAGATGCATTTGTCTAAATCAAGCACCCCAGGGAACGAAGATAAAGTCGGCCAGGGCATCGCGTCGTCCAAACTTAAGCGCAACGATATTTGGGTGACGAGTAAGCTGTGGAACGCAGACCACCGCCCCCGGGCTGCTCGTAAAGCCGTCGAAAAGACAATCAGCGACCTCGGCGTTGACCAGCTTGACCTCTATCTCATCCACTGGCCTGTCGCGTTCGTCCCTGGTTCGGAGCGCCTCGACCCCAAAGCGTCACTTGTGGAGACCTGGAGAGCGATGGAGGAGCTCGTACGGGACAACAAGACACGATACATTGGCATATCTAACTTTGCCCCCGCCGACGTCGCCGTCATCCTCGGAGTGTGCGACATCTGCCCCTATGCGCACGAGTTCGAGGCACACCCGTATTTGCAGCAGGAAGAGTATGTAGCCTGGCACTTGCAGAGGGGCATCAAAGTCATTGCCTACTCGCCGCTGGCCAACACCAACCCCCACTACCACTCAGGCATCCCGCTCATCTTGGATGACCCGTTCTGGAAGACGATGGCGGAGAGGAAGAACGCGACGGTGGCGCAGACCGTCCTCGCGTGGGGTCGGCAGAGGGGCACAGTGGTCATACCCAAGAGCGTGCACGAGAACTACATCGACGAGAACCTGGGTTCCTTGGACATTTTCTTCGCCGAAGAGGAGATGCTCCAGGTAGCTGCGCAGGACAAGAAGCTCCGGATGAACGACCCGGGACGAGCATGGGGCGTGGATTTGTTCGAGGGCCTCGATGATCCCACTACGAGACTGGTTTGGCAGGAAGAAGCAGAGCTCTAAAAAGAATTGAAAGCCGAGGTGTCGTGTCCTAAGGCTCCGTAAGAGTTTCTCGGAAGCTAGTTGCTCGTTTGTAATGAATGGGAGGCGTGTTACTTAATGTCGTATGAAGGCTGCTTGCGTGTGAGTGTAAGTTGGCCAGGCGTGGTGGGATGGTAGGCGCCTGTATTATACTCTAACTTCGTAATCCTGATGAGGAAACTCCGCGACCTTCGTTCTCCTGGTGGCGCTTTTAAGCTTACATTGAATGTTCACCCTTGGGTAGTTTAGCGGCAGGCCCGGATATATCACCGCCGCAATCATTCTTCTCCCCGTCAACTTCGTCCGTGATGATTAGCGTAGGCGGCTCTAGCTCTACCTCTGGCCCGCTTTCCAATCCGGCGTCCTTCGTAATTGGTGCTGATGCTGGTTCTGGCTTCGTTTTCATGTCCGGACCCACGAGGTAAGCCCAGAAGAAGTAGACATCTGGGTTGAGCACCCTGTGCCTGGCCAGGACGGCGATCCATTCCGGCTTCAGGAGACCGCCAATGAGACCCCACACTTCAAGCGAGATCACACCCAAACAAATAACTGCGCGCTCCTTGTCTGTCTGGCCTTCCTTGGTTGTGGTGGCGACCGTCTTATAGGCGTTTTGGATCGGACCCTCGTGGAAGGGTATTTCATACTGGTACCGCACGTCTGGATCGCGGTAGAAGGCGTCGTTGAAGAAAGGCGTCTCTTTTGAAATCATAGCCAGGTGCTGGGGCCCATATACCTGCTCAAGTTGCTGTTTTCGTGGATGGCTGAGGGGTTCGTTTGCAGTTTGCTTGGATGGGATCCGTTGTTCGATGGACGGCCGGTCCGTCGGCGTCGGGACTAGAAAATACAGGCCTAGCTGCCCGGGTCCTTGCTGACCCCTGTGAATGTTATTGGGAGAAATTGGAATATGGAGCGGCGATGGCACGGCAGCAGGCCCAAATGCTACCCGCCAATGCGGCGAACAACCTTGCAGGCAGGGACCACTGGGGGGTCCAACTCTCACGGCAGTAGTGGCACTGTCCGTCCATCTTCCCTCTGGAGCTGGGGATAATTGTTCTGTGTCTCACAGTGGACCATCTTAATATAGGATCCGCAGCCCTTACGCCAGTCAGTGTTACCGAGATATATGCTTGTTCTCGGCCCATATTCGCCCCGCGATATATGTAATGTAGCTAAGTCAGCCTCATCGACAACCAAGCTGCAATGCCCCGATGACAGCCAATATAGTTTTGTGCAGCGGGAAGGAGTGGTCGAGCATTTTGTTGTAAGAAAGGTAGAAAAAAACATAGTATTAGAGCGAATGTGTCTTGTGGCAATATTGAACCAAATCCCCCAGACGCCGAAACGCCTCTCTTGTGGTAGCACCGGTTCATGCCGCTCGCGGTTGACCCATATCTCACAATTCCAAATTATGCATCGGGCATGCCGTTCCGGATGTTGTCGAACTCGCTGACGGGGTAGTCGAGCTGATTCTGGGACCTGTCCAGGCCTCCCATGGACTCGGCCATGACCCTGACCAGGCTGGACGTGCCAGTCTTGTCACCTGCAGCCTCCCAGAAGAAGGCGCCGCCAAGGCCCTTCGACTTGAGGTAGTTGGCCTTGAGCTTTGTTGTGTCTCTGCCGTCCAGGGACACATACTCGGTCGTCTTGGAATCGTAGGTGTATGTGGCAATGAGGTCCTTCCTGGTCATGACCTTGGCGTTGGGCCGGGGTAGGTCCTTGAACAGCCAGACGCCCTTCTCGTGCGTGCCCTTGCCGGGACCGCCATAGGTCTTGCCGAGGCCTTTGGTGTTGGCGAACGATCGTCCGTACAGGGGCATGCCCAGGAGGATCTTCTCAGAGTCCATGCCCTTGGCGATGTAGTCGGTTACGGCCTTGTTGGTGTTGGCCTTGGTTGCGGCGGGGTTCTGCTTGTCATGATAGACGTTGGAGGCGTGTCCCGTGGTCGCGTCCCACTCGCCGGCGTAATCGTAGGTCATGAGATGGACCGTATCGACTCTATTGTTGATTTTGCTGAGAGGGAGCTTGCTATACTTATCGGGACCAGCAGAGGTGGCAACGGAGAGGGTGTAGTGATAGTTGTGTCCCATGGCCTTGGCGTAGTTGTCGAGGGCGGCCCGGGTCTCCTTGACAAGCTGGTAGAACTGCTCGCCCTCGGCCAGCCAGTTGGGGAACTCCCAGTCGATGTCGATGCCGTCAAACCCCCAGTTGGCGAGCAGGTCGACGGCGCTGCTGGCGAAGCGCTTCCTGGCGGCCTGACTGCTGACGGCAGCCTTGAACTTGCCCTCTGCGGACCTGGTAGAGCCTCCGATGGACAGGATTGTCTTCAGACCTCGGTTCTTCTTCTTCAGGAGGTAGAGCTGCTTGATATTGCCGTAGGCGTTGTTGCCCAACTCGAGCTTGTCGCCGGCAAGCAGCCTCCCATGATCGGCCCAGGGGTCGGACGAGATTCTGTTGTTGCCAAGTTAGCACATCGAAAGACGCGCTCCATTGCGCTGACACACTGAACAGGCCAACATACACGTTTCCGTTGGAGTCGATATCCGCAAAGGCGTAGATGACGTGCGTCATGTACTGAACGTTGAGTTGCTGGGGCATGAAGTTGAAAGGTTCGTACATGTCCCTAGACGAGAGAGGATGGTCAGCAACCGAAACGACAATGCCTCAGGAGAGGTTGCTGGTGTGGGGTTTCTCTCCGAGCCATACCAGTTACCATAGTAGACCATATTCTTGTAACCTGATGCCCTAGCGGCAACAGCTCGCGTCTCAGGAAATCCGAGATCTGATCGGGACTGCTCTGTCACTTGCTGAGCAGGAGCCCCGAGTGCGGCCTGTGCCAGCAGCGACACAGCTGCAATCACCTTGAAAAGCATTTTAAAGAAAGAATGAAAACAAGAAATAGGATGTATGTAGCTGGATAGGAATAACGAGCGTGAAGCTACCAAGGCGCACTGCAGAAACAGAAACTCTCCGACCTCACGACGAACGTGTGCCGGGCGGCACTCCTATAAGTTATCCAGCCCATGCTCATGTTGCAGAAACGGGGGCGCCTCAAGCCGTAGGTCCTTGGCAATCGAGGACTTTTGTGGCTGTCCGGCTCACTTAGTTGCGACGTGACATCTTGGGCAATTGGCGACATGTTCTGGAGGGGTTAACTGCGCCGCAGGGTCTAGATTTCCACAATATGCGGGTCATCTTCGAATACCTACAAGGTGCGTGCCGAGCGTGCTTCTTGGCGGCCGACATTTTCATTTCATGTACATTTATCCGCACGCGTGTGAATGCGCGCGCGCGGGCGCGGTTGCCCCCAGGGGGGAGATCGCAAGCGAAGCAGGCTGAGCCGGAATGCAGCGCATACCGTCCGTTGCTCGGTTCCCGCGATGCCTCCGGTGGCGGGTTAGGGTGTGCAGGTCTACGGACAAGGCGGAGGCAGCCACGCGAAGGTGAGGCTATCGAGGGGCGACATAGATAGTCGCTCAGACCGATTGGACGCCCGCATCCACGTTGTCGAGCTGCATGTGGGTTAGCCATTCAAGCGGAAGTGGCTGCGGGTCCTAGGGATGAGGACGACGCAGGTACACCGATTGGCGACCGGAAAGATCTGGGCGAGGGTCCCCCAGTGGCGGCCGCCATTGGTTTGGCTATTACTGTGTGCTTACGTAGTAAGTTAATAACTGCCATGCTTGGTATCGTCAACAGGGCAGTTCATCGGTGGCAGAGTCCCCAACATTGTCATGTGGAATAGGGCTGCATGAGGGATTAATGCTACGAGCAACGTATTAGTCTAGGTATCTGTAGGGCTTCAGGGGAAAGGGGAGAGGTGGCCGAACCGCCACATCCGCCTCGGAGACTTGTGAGGCACAGGAGCCCCCGCGCGCGTGCCTGGGTGGACATGGACGGCGCATACCGGACCACTCAGAGCGCTGAAAACTTTCGATGGTTTAACTTGGCGTCGACGGCCCCGGTCCGCCATGCAGATAGTCGGTCACCTTAGGGCTGAAGACACACGCTCACTTACGGAGGTCCGTGCTGTGGAGGGTAAGACCAGGCCCTGAGACCCGTCAGACTGGTCCTCCCACACATCAAGTGTGATTGGGTTGCTTGGGGTTGTGACCCCTTTTTTCCCAATTTCCACTCACCTCGTCTCCCTTTGTCCGAAGACATATGCTCCTCCTCCCTTGGCGCCCGACATATGCCCCGTGACAAAGGGGCACATGAAAGTTTGGGAGCCAGCAAGGCCAACAGCGTCGGTCGCGGAAAATGCCGTTTGAAAGAATCAGCATGGTCGGGGAGGTGACAGAAGGTTGTGCGACACCCCGTCCCGTAGATCTGACTAACTCGATAAACCCCCGGGAATTTCGGGCACCCGCACCGGCATCACGGCCCCGTGCTCAAACCGACAGATATTAATCATATTACAGCACCGGCAATCAATAGTAATACTAGCCCCTCCGTCTTAATTGGTGCCAGCCAATACCGGTTCTATTCCAAAACGCGTAATGGCCGATGTCTCACCTGGCGAGCCAAGTTAGCCAACAATGCCCAAGGTTCGCCTTTTCGGCCACTTCGGCTAGACGGCTCGTTCCACCTAACAAGCGCCAAACGAGCCGGGCTCCACGGGCCTCTCCGGCGAAAGAACTTGAAGTTCTCAGACTCGTCTGACTACATGTACCGACGTACTGCACGGGTACGTGTACAGTGTATCCCCGGCTTGCTCCTCCACATGAGAATTTCCCCTGCAGCACTTGCGACCGACCCGTGTGCCAATGGTCGAACACCAGCGGTCCATGCTGGTTTTAGCATTCCACTCGCGATACCACCTTGATGGCGAATTGTCGATAAACCCCCGGGGGCCAGGCAAGGGCCCCGGACCCACTGACTGACCGCGGCCGCAACCAACAAGCGAAACTGTAATACGGCTTCCTACATGTACAGCTCCGAATACAAAGCCATCCTACGAGTACCGGCAGCGCCAGCAATGCGAGCCCGTCGCCGAGATGGCGTCTGTACTCCGCACTATACATCAAATGCAGCACCGGATTGTCGAACAAGAATCTCAATATCGAGCGACGCAGTCCTCGGACAATGCAGGCCCGCAAACCACGGGATGCCGAGGCGCTATATCATGAAAAGACGGGGCCCAGACGCTTGTTGCAGCCCATCTGCTCGCTTAACCAGCGTCGTGAGGGCAGAACGCTAAAAAATTGTCAGCTCGCCAATCGCGTCTTGGCCACTTGATTCAGTAACCTTCTATGTTGGGGGTATCGCAAAGGTACTGGAAAAGGGCCGCGTCTGTCTGTGTGAAAGCTACACTGGCCTGGCACTAGAGTCGAGCGGAAAGGAGACAAGAAACGTACACGGACTTCGCACTGCATAGTACTCGAACTCGTAGTGCGCCGCGCCACAGACGCCAAGCCCACCGATGACCCATCACCGGCCGCACCCCTCCCTCTTAAACATCGTCATCGGAACTGGCCAATGAATGCGGCGTTACTATTTACTCGAAAGGGCAATCGCCGAAGAGCAATTAGAAATCCTCATCTTCTACGGACTGTACCGCACCTTGCTATCGCATGCGAAATGCATCTGAGGACTTAACCCAGTGCTGTTTCCGCGGATGGACACGAGACGACTCGTCGGAATCACCCGTACCACAAAATGTCAACATGCGGTGTCTTTTACTGTCATTATGTTCATCTACGTTTCCGCCACCGAATAATCTCTTTCTACAAGCCGCGGCATTGCGTGATGCACAGCAACATCCCGAGTCTAACCCTGGGGCTTCCGAAGCAGCGTACAGACGTACATTTCCTCAGGTTTCCATATTGCTCGCGGAGGTTAATCTCGATAACACACCCAACAATGTTGGGTAATTGGGCATTGGGAAGGCAATGGGCTTACAGAGAGGCGTAGTGCTCAAGGGTGCAACAAGACCTGCCTAATCCATTATTACCACCTGCCTGTCCGTCTGTGGAGGCGTCTTCGTCATCACTTTCCCAAAAGAAGGATGCCCGATGCAGGCACGCACTTATTCCGGATCGTGAAGGCAACTGTGCTGTGGTCCGCATTGGGAATTAAAGACTGAAATGCTTTGTTCATGCATGTACTGACACAAGGCTTAGCTCGATATCGCGTATCGCGACACTGCACAGCATGGCCTAGATACTGACTGCAGAAGCAAGTCTAGGGTAGCCACACTTATAATACATGGGATTGCCCCATAGCGTCGGCTGGTCACGGTGTTCCACGGGGATCTCTCGTTACTATAATTCAACAAGATAAGAGCGTGTAAGCAGGAATAAGGAGAGTCCAATTTCGATCCCGACTCTCCGAGCTAAGTCCGACTCGTCGTCACCTGGTCAGTGCCGCCGTCTGGAAGGCGCATGCAAAGCATATAAAAGGTTTGTGGAACACACGCCAGTGTCCCCCACAGACTTACTGACGACAGTCTAGAAGACTAGATTCCCGTCTGCCCTCTTGTAAATCAGCAACGACTCCTTCGGTGATGCAGATCTCGGACATCCCGCATACGAAAACTCATGCAGTTTATATGATACAGGAGATCCGGAGATTATATATGTACGCCGCGGAAGCTAAGCGTGGCTGGTCACAGATGGAGATGAAGACGGAGCTTCTTGAAGTCGTTATTGGTATGTACTGTGTGATATATGCCATGAACAATCGTAAAAAAAAACATGCCCCTTAATACTGCAATCCCATTCCCCCGCTGCTGAATTCCCATCCATGCAGGGGGTGAGGAGTGGCGGCGGTCCACGTCCTCACATGCATCCATCAACCAGTTCCATCATCCGTCCCATTCCACACTGGCCATCGCGCTAGCTCACGAGGCTGCCGGGTATCGACAGGGCGGACACCCCATGCTCGTTTAACCATTTACTGGCCGTTGTTGATGAGAAGGTTGGCGGTGTCGCTGGGGACGCCGGAGATGACACCCTCGAGTGCCGAGGAGGCAATAGTGTCGCAGAGACCGCTGACGCTGGCACCGGTGCCCATCAGGTAGGCGGCAAGACCGGCCACATGAGGGGAGGCCATGGAAGTTCCGGAGAGGGAGTCCTCGCCACCGCCGGGGATGGAAGAGAGAACATCCTGGCCGGGGGCAAGAACATCGACGATGCTGCCCCAGTTGGAGAAGGAGGCGAGGCCGTCGCTAGAGGTAGTGGCACCGACAGTGCAGGCCGAGGGGGCAGATGCGGGGGAGAAGTCGGCAGCATCAGCACCGTCATTGCCAGCGGCGACAGCGAGGAAGATGCCGGCGCTCACGATAGCGTCGGCGGCATCGTTGATGGCGCTGGAGAAGCCACCGCCCAGGGACATGTTGGCGACGGAGCCGTTGGGGCAGTCCTCAGAGCCGGCATTGTCCGCAACGTACTCCATACCAGCGATGACACCAGCGCTGTTACAGGTACCCATCGTTAGCTATCAAAACTCGAGTTGGGAAAACACGGCGAAGCGTGTAAAAGGCCAAACTCACTTAGTACCGCTACCGTCGTCGCCGAGGACCTTAACGGCGAACAGCTTAGTCTCCTTAGCCACACCGTAGGTAGAGCCGCCAACAGTGCCAGCAACGTGAGTGCCATGCCCCTGAACATCGGAGTCATTCTCGTCAGCGAAGTTGGCGGCAAAGGAGGCACGGCCACCGAAGTCCTACAATCAGTTAGTTCGATATTTCTGCGACGTTGGGAATGAGGTATGGGTAAGGGAAGGCCACATACAGGGTGGTCGGTATCGATACCGGTGTCGAGGATCCAAGAGCAGGTACCAGCACCGGCAGAATCATCATAGGTGTAGGTGCTGCCGCCGGGCTCCTGGCTGGAGATGCGGGCAAGACCCCAGGGGGCGTTCTCCTGAGTGGCCTGGATAGTGACAATGGCGTCCTGCTCAATGTACTCGACGTTGGGGTCGTCCCTCAGCTTCTTGATCTCAGCATCAGTGAGGCTGGCGGCGAAACCGTTGAAGTGCTTCGCGTAGGTGTAGTCGGCAGAGGCAGCAATGCTCTGGATGGCCGAGGAGACGGCGGTTGAGACGGAGTCCTTCTTGAACTTGACGATGTACTTGCCGGGGACGAGCTTGGCGTCGCGGGGAGCAAGGACGGGAGCCGGAGCATCGCGTTTCACGGCGGAAGGAGCGGCCAGCGCTAGGGGGACGAGAGCGAGGAGAGTAGCAGCACGCATGATGGCGGTATTGGATCAAGGAAGGGTAGTTTGGTTGGATGGATGGGTGGTTGATGATGGGTTGGGATGGGATGGAGGGAAGGAGAAGAGCACTGGGAGGTGCGGAACTCATCTATTTATCCTCCTCGATGCGACTCATGGCATTGATTACAAGGCCCGGGAACGTGTATAGGATAAGCCATGCTCGCATGGGACACAGCTCCATCACACCCCGTTGCCCATAGTACGGTTGGAGATTTGGAACAAACTGGGGCAGCGCAGCTGGGTTGGGTGCGCTCCAAAGTGGAGACGAGGGACTACTACTACCACCGTATAGTCTCCGTCTCCATAATCACCCGCATCATAAGGCGCGTGTCCCCGTGCTCAATCCATGATACGTCGGCAATGAGCAGTGGTCTTAGGATGGGTGGATGGAGGTTTGCGGGATACATTCTTACCATCCGGGGATCCAGGGGATAACGGCCGCCTAACCTTCGAAAGGCAGCTGAGTGTTCGACGAGAAACCCATCAGCTCCCTGATACGGCAGGGCTTGCCAAAAAATCCCGGCCACTTGACTGCCGATCACAAGCTGATACCTACCTCAACGAGTCAAGCGCCAGATCTCGTCTATCGAGGCTGGGGCATTGCTGTGAGCCTGTAAGCGTGCCTACCGTACAGTACTGCCCAATGTAGGTTGCTATGAGTATGTACCCCAGTTTACCCTGCCATGGTGTCATCTCTTGCGTTTCAATCGTTCTCATAATCTCATGCGTGCGTGCCCATGGGTTAGCAAACCTCGACGGAACCTTCCACGGCTTCTTTCGTCCGCCAAGCCGGGCCAAGAAGCGCCCAAGCTATGCTTGGGAAGCAGGTCCGGAGAATGGGGACGATCCCATCGACTTTGGGCTTAGAGTATGCGCCATCGCCTAACCTCCAGTTGAATGAATGTTTCGCCCACGCGCCCCTCCATCTCTGTTGCTAAATGGCGGTGCGGCTGGTGCCCACGCGAATGGCCCTTACTCGGGGCTTACGCACAAACGATCCATCACGGGCGGTGCTGTATCCAGACCTCACCGACCTTGATGCATCCCCGAGCCTTTCGCTGGCTACCTCCGGAACGTGAACGGCGGCCCTGCCATGAATCATGATACCATCTTATATCCGGGGCCCGTCTGTTCCCGTTATCAGGGATCTCCGGCCGGAGCCAAGAACCTCCGCGAGAAAAAGTACCGTTGTCCCGTGGGATGCGATGCGACGCCGTGGGTGGGAATGCGGCGTCCGCCAGGTTTCCAACCATCATGCTGCAGCGCGCCAAGGCGGCCAATTCCTTCGATGCATCGCCAAGGCACCAAGCGCAGCATTGTGTGCGGCGGCCGCCCAAGCCCAAGAAGTGGCAGTTGGTGTTGGCAAAGCTTATCTGGTCTGACACCATCGTCATTGCCGGCGCTATGCATATTGGACCTTCCTTTCCTCGAGACCTGGTTAACACACGCGCGTCTTCGTAAATCTCGTGATGGCATCAACGATTGGACCCGCCCATGCCAACCGCGTGGGACCGCTTGGGCCATGTTCGTCCGGCTCGTTCCCGTCGGCACGAAGCGAGAGCTCGATCTTCATAGAAACAAAGCCACATAAGTAGCGTCGCAGTAAAGTACGCGAAAACACCCTTCTTTCGAGTTTCTTTAGCGGAGACTGCCACTCATTTACTCTATGAGTGACCGATGACCATTTTTGCCTGCCCGAACGAGCATCCAACCTGGGGTTGCAGAGGGTGGAGCAGATTTGGAGCGTGATGATCATTTCCAAGTCACGAGTAGGTCTGGTGCGCAGGCTCCATCTCAGGAAGCTCGGCCGGTGCAATCGACGGTTGCGAGAAACAAAAAGTTCCTCAAGGGCAACGACAATAAGCGGCCCGCTCTCGCGCGACCGGGGAACGAAGAAGTGCGGGGGACCAATGAATATACGCGAGTCCCTCCAAGACGTGGCAGAGCTCATGATATAGTGCTTTACGGACCATTCATTCGTGGGGATCCTCGGCTGTCCAAAGCGGCCTCCGGTTCGTGGGTGTCCAACTGCCAGATCAGGTACTGTACGCCGTCCGGCCCAGGAGAATTAGTCATTCAGGCGCGGGCATCGGTTAGCTTAGTTATCCCGGTCCAATATCCGTATTGATGAAGCAGGAGTCCGATGGAAAGGATCGTCGCCCATGCGGTGTCGGAGGATGTAATGCCTCGCGGAGATACGGCGATTGCTACCCCATATCAACATCTTGCTCTCAGCTGGCCCCGTGTCCTTGCCTTCCATACTGCCCTCGGTAGACACTAGATGTTCACGTGCAATTGATGAGGAAACGGTGTCAACCCAGGCATTGTGTTGTGTTGGACCGGCTTGCGAGACTTGTTGCCGTACGCACGGAGGAGCCCGGACGCTGGGAAACCAACGCCCTTCAATGGTCCACTTTGTGTGCTTGCATGGCAGTCACAGCGCGGTGTCGGAGTCGTCTGGCATAAAGCCCCGGATGTACTCGCCCTCCAAGAAGCCCAGGTTCACTTCCGTAAGTTGCGGAGCGTGCAACATCCACCATGCAACTCTACGTCTCTTGTTTCACCTGAGACGGCCAACCATAAAAGCACTAGACGTGCACTCCGGAGGCCACCTCGAAATGGCCCGGCCATTGCGTGTTTGGACAGTCGCGGAAGCCACTCTCTGCTACCCAAGGATACTGTTCATCGGCGCCGACCGGCAGAACCGGTGTTCCTCGGTATGGCCCGGTCGCCTCCGGTCAAGCTCCGTACCCACTCCGCTTGGTCCGGCGATCACAGGAATCAGCTCCCGAGTGACCCGACTCGAATTACCATGATGGGGGATGTTCTAGAAATGTTCGAGAAAGATTCATGGTCGACAAGAGGCCATGGTGACTAGCAATGTTGACTGGGAATTGCTCCAACCTTATACGAGTACTCCGTATGCTTGGGCACTACATCGCGTGCTGTGGATTTCCATCTCATCACCTATGCGGAGTCCTATTGGTATAGCTGCCCGACTATTGTTAGTTCTGGGATACTGGGTTGAATATGCTCGTAACAAATGATTTGTAGCGAAATCAAGATTCGCTCTGTCGTATCAGTCATGCCCCAAGCCTTGTCTTCAAAACGCATGATAATGCGAAAGAACAACAATGGCTTGCCGAACCATGGACCGCCATCCCCAACCTCCCCAGGTTGATGAGAACCACGTAGGCAGTGGATATTTACATAAATGGTACGATCAAACAGCCAAGGGTCGTTCTGCCAAATAGTACTCTTCACTGAGCGGGAAGCTCTCCCTTCTCCTGAGCCTTCTTGACTTCCTTCTCATATGCAGCGACGGCGTCCCTGTATTCCGAAGACACGACGCCAGCCGGCTTTTTGCGGCCGAATTCGCGGACCGCCGCATAGTAGACATCGGCAAGGGTTTTGCAGGCGGCCGCCTCGCCGGAGCATTGGTAGTAGAGGCTGTAGAGGTCTTATTAGCAGTTGGCTCGCAACAGAACACTGGAAGTAGCCAAGGCCCTCCTGTTTAGAGACGCCTGGTTCTCTGAGTGGTGACATACTCGGCCTTGAAGTTGTCATCGATGGCCAGCTTGTTGGCATCGGTGAAGCGGCCCTGATCCTTGTAGTTCCGGTACCCGAAATCATGTCGCTTGCAGGCGGCTGCCCATCTGTTAGCGTACCTCCCATACAAGCCCGGGGTAGAGGACGTGGAAGAGATGGCTTACGATCAAATGGGAAGCCGAAAGGATTGTCGGGCGACGAGGAGCAGCTGTCGGAGGACCAGTCGAGCTCGGGAGGGTCCTGGGCGTCACGTCGAGCGATGAACTGAGGCAGTGATAGTTGGAACAGAAGTTGGTCGGTGACAGCCTCCTGGCGCTTGACAAGGTGACCCTCCCTGTCGACAGTAGGGTACGCCAGCGCGGCAGGGAGGAGGAGAGCGAAAGTGGCAAACTTCATGGTGAATAATCGTCTCTTTGGTATCTGCGATACAAGCAAGCGATGGCCTGGAGATGTCCCTGGCGTTGCGCCTCCCCGACTTTATAGACGTCGCGGGACTTCCATCTTTGTATGTCCTGGCGGCAGAAATGCACAACCGCCAGGGGTTTCCAGCCAAGGAAGCGTGTGTTCTATCCATGCAGGTAGGGTGTTCGGTGTTCCTAGACGATCGTCTGTGATCGACGAGATGGGCACACACTCCCCAAACACCGAGTCGCGCCAGCCACTGCGAGAACGCAGATTCGCATTGTGGCCGTTTGTACCAAACGTAGGGTTTCAAGCGGCATTTAAAAAGTATTCAGAATGCAATTAGACCATGTTTTCTATACCACTGTGGTCCGTCACTGATGATAGTCCATAGTTGGTGTGCCCTGCTCGGACAACCTTCAAAGTTGGCTTCATATGTGAGCCTAAGGGTGCCGGAGCGTTGCGCGCTCTTCATCGGAGGCAATAAGTCACTTCTTTTCCTAGCAAGCGGGTAAATTATTCCGACAACCTGCGATCTCTCTCTGATTGCTCCATATTTCTATGTGCTATGGGCCACGTGCAGCTAGGACCAGATGCTGAAACCTCCTTCCCACCTTGGCTAGCTCTGCGCCGACCAATCTGAGCCTTGGATATACCATGCGGAGAGAACGTGGTGCCCCGATTGATCGACAATTAGATGATCAGATTCATCCTTAGCTACGCGTGTCTGGTCTCGCAGCGCTTCCTGCATCCCCCGCTCCGTATCCTAAACACCAAGCAAAGGTGATATCCATCTGCAGGATGATATTCTTGTTAAAAATAGCTTCCCCGCATTAGGGTTAACCTGACCCATCTGCAGTACCCCATGCGGACGCCAAGACAAATAGTCGAACGCTACATCGGTGGATCCCGCTCTTCCGTACCCCATTCCGCACGACTCTACGACTCCACGACTTCACCAGAACCCGCCAGACTGATACTTTCAGTAAGAGACCCGACGCCAATGAGTTTCCAAGACTTGAAAGCGCTGAAATATACTCAACTGGGATTACCAGTTTTCTAGGGACTTCCCAACTGACCCCCCCAGGAGCTCGGGTACGCCCCAACTGTCCGCTCGCCTTATCAAGTTACTTAACGTCGGGAAATGAACCTGGTCCCTCACATGCATCGATGACTTGGCCTGAATTCACTACATTATAAACATTGGGGAGGTAAGATCATGTCTCGGTGTTATTCGGAGAGAGACCACATGAGGCAGTTTCTCCAATATGCAGGGGCTTCTGCAAAAATCGCATGAATATCCGAAGACCGTTGATAGAATAGCACAATAACCTGTTATGTGGAGACCAAGGTCATACTACGTGGATTATACAAAAAAAAAAACATTATAGAAGGCGGGTAATACTGGAACGTTGATATCTGTTTATAACCCCCATATCTTGCTAGGGTGCAGACGGTGCTGGCTGATGTGGAAACCATTGTCTAATGTGTAGATAATGAATTTGGTGTCAAGACCTTCTCCCCCTTGAGGCGAGGGACAATGTCTCCAAAATTACATCAACGGCCGGAAACGAATTTAACCGTAGCCGCCCGTACTTGTCATTACATTCGATGACTTCGTCGCTGAGCCTTGGCATCTCCTTAATCCAATTAACGTTAATAGGATACCATTTCACGATTGAAGTTCGCGATGCTCGGGGTTTGTTAGTCCTTTAATAATTCCTGCCTGGCGGCATCGTGCTAGTTCGGGAGGCATATAGGTAGAGGGGAAGTTGCTCAGATAGCTATGAGGTGCCACATGCGCAAGGGTAACGAAGAATGGACTCGTATTATTATTGATAGTATCATTAATAAATCCCTGTGCTCTCTCGTCGAGGAAGCTTGTGGCATATGTTCCAGCAAAATTCCCCGATGCCACTCCGTTGTTAATGACGCTGACGTTAAGTATTGGTACGTAAGAACGGAGGAAGAATGAACTGCTGTCGTAACCACCAACGTGGCGAGGGTCGTAATTGTCAATGGTGTGACCGTTGCATAGTTGTTACGCATAGTTGTCACGCCGTAGTACGTGTTAAAACCGGACATTCTTGATCCCACAAACCCTGAGTGGCGTTCATTGTACCCGATTTGAACAAGCCTGGGGGTGTTCGCCTGTGTCAGGCTTATGACTAGACTTGCTTCGTGAGGATGATGGGAGTAAAGAACACTCTACGGAAAATGCAGTCTAACTAAGAACCAATTAATAGAAGTAGTGAGGTACATATCCCAGGTTAGCTGTACATTGATGTCCTGTCACACTAGTTACCGCCCCAAGTCTAAGATTGGCTGACACGTAAATATGCATTTGCCTTACTTACGCTGGTGTCGTGAGCTATCTTTTCAGTCCAGGGATCCACCAGCTCGGGCAATATATGGCAGCTAAGATCAACTGTCAACTTAGGGTCTATTATGTTACCTCCAGGAGAACCACCGTTCTTACTAGTACAGAAATGTTTATTAACAATAGGCCCTTCGGAGACGAGATGTTCTTCGACCGTGGCCATATACTTGAGTAAATCCATATAGCCATCGTGGTTACCTGATGGTAAACGATTGAACAATTAAATGTCGCCATGATGTAGTGTATGGCCTCACCTGTCACGATGAAGACGAAATCTGGCCTATTGCATCTACCCAGGCCGCCTTGGTTAGCAGACATAAAGCGAGGGCTGACAGCTTGATGTTCATGTCGCCCCTAAAGAACATGCAAGCGACAAACAGAACGAGGTAACGTACTTAAAGTTACCCAATGCACGCAACTTAGGTACATAACTTGACTAGTACGCCAGGCTTCAATTATCATTACTGAGACTAAATATTCTCTAAGAAAGGCCGGACGAGATTCGATTCTGATATTAGCCATAAAGACATTCTTAGCAGTACTATAAGAGGTTACAACCGGACAATTCGTGAACCGCTCCCATCACGCCCTGTCGATTCAAGCGAGATATGGCGGCTGGGTCAAATCTTCGGGCTTCAATGAAGGCCATTATGGGGCAACCTCCATAGTGTTTGGTATCACGCGACGCTTTCGGCATCGTTCTAAGCCGAATGCATATCCGATGCTGGCGAGTCATGCATTGTGATAATAAGTGTCCTGCATGAGATTTATGGGTCCTTTAATCTCGGCGCGTAGCCCGACTCCTGAGTATTGAGCACGCCGTGTCTGTTTAGACTTCTTTTACGAATGTGAGTATATTGTAACTACAAACCGTAAGCAGGACATCCCACCCCCCCCTCCCCCCCTTCCGATGTTCACGACGACACGGCCTTCAAGTGCTACGTGTAGCTAATGTACACTTATGCTTTTCCATCGGAGTTTTACCCGTGTCGGTTTGTGACCTACTTTTAATCCGAGACCCTACACGTGCTACTGTCAATGCCTCGAAATGCATGCCTAGGCATCATCACCATAACTATGAGGAGTAACTATTGATACTCCCAATATGTGCACGACTGTGAAGGTGGTATGTAGCCACGTCTCTCAGGGAATTACACCTAAACCCTATTCTTATTAATGTGAGTGTTTCAAAGGGGCGGTGGGCACGGGTTGGAAATACTATGCACATCGTGTAAGTCGTTTGTGAGAGCGGCACACCTAAGCCAGAGCCATGCGGATGAAACCACCAGACATCAAGTTCCGGGGAATACATAGTGAGATACTACAGAAAGGTCAATAGGCCTGCACACTTTGGATGATGTTTGACTTACACGTGGTCTGCGTGGAAGTCCTCGGGTTGTAGGCTGAAGAGCATGCATCCACCACTCGTGACGGTGCACGGCCCGAAGCGCTAACCTAACCGGCAGCTCAATGCCCCAGGTTTTTAAGCTTCTCGCTATTAATTTCAAGGCTTTCCTAGTAAAGCTTAAATCAGACAGAGAATTATATCTAGGAATATCGAAACACGTGGCCATTTGCGAATGTCACCCAGGCGGATGCTGTAAAGGCAACAACAGTGTCCAGAGACCTTCAGTACGTAACAACTTCCTCCTAGCGGTGTACATAGTTTTTGCTCACTAGATAGCACTCGCTGAAGCCCATCATCTCGTTGATTGCATTTAACGGGTTTACGATCAGGGGAGGATTGGAACCCTGCGGCAATTGCGGATCATCAAATCTCTGAGCCAAGAACCTTGCGTGATCCGTGAAGCGGCAACGGCACCTTGCGCCGACCGATGCAACAAACAGTGCGGGGGTCAGGGGAGGAGAGGCCATGGATCGTCAAGTTCCGAGTCTCAATGGCACATTCCCCGCACGAGGGGAAGGGCGGGGGGGGAGCGCGAAACAACCGGCTAGTCGTTACCATTACACCGCACAAGTCCGCCTGCATACTACCATGAGTATTCGTAGGCCACCCACAACAAGCGTGATTGGCAATATTACGGCCGATACCACGACGGTCGACTTTCTCACCAGTACCCACCGTAGATGGGTAACAGCCGGAGAAGACTAGGGTATTTCCCAAAGGGCCGATTTCTCCAAACCTTTCTACAGTACCCTGGACAAGTCAATATCTGTGCACTAAAACGTCCGAGCAGCCCTCCACATGGGCTTGGGAATCCTGGTTAATCTTACTTAGGTGCTGACCCCCCGTACGACCAGACGCATTAGCTGGTGGTTTATTCGTGACCATCAAGGGGGTTGAGTCTTGTGCGCAATCTTTTCCATCGGCCATCGAACAAAGTGAGATGGTTGGACGCAGCGCAATATACGCGACCCCTGGACCCGATGGTCCGTCCTGACAGAAACACCTCCGCATTTTAGGACCGCTCCTCAGTATTGTTTCGATGCAACGCGAATCCGGGCATAGATCCTTGTTTGGGTGGGCGATGTGACCTCTGCTTGAGGAAAGGTGGCGCGGGGAAGATCAGTTGATGCACCCAGCCGCATGACTGGATCATGGCGCGATGTTGTATCGTCGTCAGCGTTCAACAGTGAGGGCCATCGCGGAGGCGAAGTGCCTGTGCCTAAAGCCTGTCGCTTTGTATTCGGAGCGGGGCATACTGTAGCCTTGAACTTCGCCGCCGCCGACATGAGCCCGAAAGACGTGGACGTCATACAAAGTTCCGGGAATGCCTTCCCAACCGGCCAAATGTTGGGTTGCCCATTAACTACTAGGCCCGGGAAGCCACATGTCGGCAAATGTGGTGCAAGTATATAAGTCCGAGTGGGGTCGCTGCCTAGCTGCAGAGAAGTGGTATAGAAGGCGAGAAGGAGTGTGTGACAGAGAAAATCTCCCGGGGCCATCAGTCCTAACATTAATATCAACTCCTGCCTTCCATGAGAGCTGCTCAGTTTCGCTCATGGGTATTGCTCACCCTCAGCGCTCTGCAAACGGCGAGCGCCCAGACAAAGTACGAGGTCCAGACACCGCCGCTGGACACGGACTGGACCTATGAGGTTGGTACCGACCCATGGCCCGAACATCCTCGACCTCAACTCCGCCGCGATGCCTGGCAGAGCCTCAATGGCGTCTGGACATGGAGCGCTGCCAAGAGCAATGACGATCTCAACAACCCCCCCGGGGCTGGCCCGCTGGACCATGAAGTCCTCGTCCCGTCCTGCATCGAGAGTGGCCTCTCGGGCCTGCAGGTTCTCGACGTCAATCACATGTGGTACGAAACCAACTTCGAGGTTCCCAAAAGTTGGGACAGTCAGAAGGTCCTCCTGCACTTCGAGGCCGTCGATTACCGCTCGACCGTCATTATCAACGGCGCAAAGAAGGATACACACCGAGGTGGCTACTCACGAATTACCCTCGACGTCACCGAGGATGTCAGATTGAATGGGACCAACAGAATGTAAGTTCATCCGCTGCCAGGACCGCTGGGTAAGCCTTGAGGCTGACTTGTACAAGGCTGGTGTTTGTCCACGACCCAACAGATACCGAGGTCATACCCGTTGGCAAGCAGACCGTGCGCCCTAGTCATATTTTCTACCGCCCGTGCTCTGGCATCTGGCAGCAAGTCTGGCTCGAAGCTGTGCCAGCCGACCACATTGAGCGTTTGGACGTGGCTTCCAACGCGGACGGCGAAGGTACGGGGTCTCTCTCGACTGATAGCAGACCCTATCCACAAGTCGTTCTCCCATGGCTGACCGACCGGCAAAAACGCAGTGACGGTCAACATCGTCTCGTCCAGCGGCGACGGTGCCGATGTCCAGGTCACCGTAGTGGACCAGAATGGCAACGAGGTCGCGACGCACTCGGGCTCGGCCGACAAGCAGTTCACCTTCAACGTCGACGGCGTGAGCCCATGGTGGCCCGACTCTCCCACCCTATACAACCTGACAGTGACGCTGGGTGACGACGAGGTAGCGAGCTACACTGGCTTCCGCACCATCTCCAAGTCTGAGGTCGAGGGGGTGACTCGCCACCTCCTCAACGGCGAGTTTGTCTTCCAGTTCGGGACCCTTGACCAGGGCTACTGGCCGGATGGTCTGCACACGCCTCCCAACCTTGAGGCAATGGTCTATGATCTAAAGGTTCTTAAGGACTTTGGCTTTAACATGGTCCGCAAGCATGTGAGTGGGAGTCTCGGTGAGCACCGAAAAGCAGGTCGCCACTAACTGCGCGGAACCACCAGATCAAGGTGGAGCCGGACCTCTTCTACGAGGCCTGCGACAGACTTGGCCTCATGGTGATCCAGGACATGCCCAGCACCAGACCTGACGCCCAGCCCAACGCCGAGGAGCATGCCGAGTTTCGACGTCAGCTCGAGATCATGGTCAACGAGCACAAGAGCTATCCCTCAATCGTCAGCTGGGTGAGTTGCTCTAAATGATCACCACAACGCATGCTTGGGCTAACGAAAGCACAGACGATTTACAACGAGGGCTGGGGCCAACTTGACGACGGTCAGCCGGAGGAGGAACTCACCAAGGTCGTCCGCGAGCTCGACCCCACGCGGCTCATCAACTCAGTCAGCGGCTGGGATGACCATGGCTTTGGCGACTACCATGTGAGCACCACAACCGAGGAGGGCTCCCAAGCGCAGGACTAATCAAGCCCCAGGATAACCACAACTATGCTCACCCGCAATGCGGAACGCCATTCTACTCGCGACCCAAGACGCCGTATGATCCCGAGCGCATTGGTATCGCGGGAGAATACGGAGGCATCGGTCACAATGTGTCAATCGAGCAGTGAGTCAAGGCCAATCTAACAGACGCGCTGACGAAAGTTGCTGACAAACTATGTCTAGTCTCTGGAACGTAAAGGAAGCCATCGACACGATCCCGGAAACCTACGAGATCAACGAGGATCTCGAGTCCTACAACTACCGGGCTATGGTATTGTTCCGAGATCTGCGGGAGCAGACGGAACGCTTCGCTTGCAGCGGAGCGGTGTACACGCAGACAACAGATGTGGAGGGCGAGGTGAACGGCCTGCTCACCTACGACCGCCGCGTCATGCGCCCTGATCTGAAGCAGTGGCAAGACGACATCCAGAGTCTGTACGAGGCGGCTGCTTCGCGCGGCGGACGGCCCGTGTCGAAGGGCAGGAAGTATTGATGGCGTAGCGTTGGCTCGAACAGGCACGAATCTGACTGTTTGATAGTGAAGGTACAGAAGCAGGCGGGGGTTGCCATCAAGTGGGCAAAGGTCTTTCTGCGGATAGTCACGTGATTCAATACCTGAGTGGAGGTACAGACAGTACGAGTAATATAAACTTTGGAGCCGCATAAGACGGGTTGCAAACCAATATATAAGTCCTGAAAATTCCATAAGTAATTGACAGGACGACAAGTGTACTAAGGTGCAAAATCACTTGGAGTAAAGAGTCGCCTCAAGTCATGAACGGAATGTTGAGGACCCCTTCGGAGGGTTATCGAGCATGACAACCTCGCTGCGGCTACGTAGTAACCGATGTGAGGACCGCCGACAAAACGGCGATGGATGGATTGATGGGATTAAAGGGATAACTGTGCAACACAGGCCTGGACACGCCGCCGCTGGGTTTGTTGCGTCGCTGGCACCGGGCGCGGTTAATTTAGAGACTCTGATAGTGATGACGAGGCGAACCTTCGACGCTAGGGACGAGGCTGCATGCAGCGCCGATTCAGTACCAAACGCCCAAAGCGGGTAGGTATTGCACTGACTCGATGCTGACGTGGGGAAATAGGGGAAATTGCACGGTGCCAGCACCGGGCGGCGGGAGAGAAGGCCGGCCAGCCGGGCCACTGGGTGCGGACTTGTGTGGCGTCACCTGACCAAGTCTGGAGGATCTTGCAAAGATACGAAGTACCTAAGTACCCATGTACTTACTAGTACTACTGGTACTAGGACCAGGTAGTACCAAGTAGCACTTAACGTTAGTTCCCCCGTTAACGTGCCCAGTTCATAGCGCATTACACGCCCTTGAGACACTGATGCACAACCTGTAAACTCAGCGTGTCCCGCGTGACCTGATATTATTGCAGTAATAGTAGTTACAGTAACATACGGACAGATACACGTATACCTTGTACTGCAGTCTGCGGATCTGCTGTCTCTGATGGCCGGAGATATGTGGACCCGGATTGAGATTGCACGCGCCATTCAGAGTCGTGATTCGCCCCAATCCGCCCTCGAGCGGTGACGTGACATCCCCAAAGAAGCTAAACCCTGTCTCTCACATCAAACCTCTTGTGCAACCTGTAAACTGCAAACATCACCTTGCCCGACTCGCTGCTGCGCCTCGACGCCCGAAGACGGCGCGTGTCTATGTGCGACACTGGCAGAGAGGTCCCCCGGCATAGCGACGTAAGAATCCTCGTGGCCGAGATTTGCACTACGAATCTGGCACAGCAAGGCAGCAATGATCGAGACTATGGCCAATTGGTTGGTCTCGCCACAGCGTCGTGGGCCGTGGGAACACTGGGAAGGCAGGCGTGACTACTCGTACCTACGTCACCAGGCTAAAAATGCATCAATCTCCAGGCACAGCCATGCACAATCCATGCAGTGCACTGCGCCGCCAAATTGAACGAGGCTGCACCCGCTATCCAGCACAAGTCCTTGCACATCGTCGGCCAATCACTGGCTGCCATACCTATTCTGTGCCGCCGCACCAGCACTGCACGTGTGTTGCGAACTGCAGCACAATGCACCACAGCAGTCGTGGATTATTCCTGCCGAGTTGCTTCCCCTTCCGCAATTGGCCGCGTAAATATTGGCAAGGCAGACAACCTTAAGTGAATTGGCAAACCTACCATACCAGGTAGGGGCTGAGGTTCACCTACTTGCCCCATCAGTGCATCACTGGTTCTGAGGCCAGCGCCGCCTTATGGGCTCCACCTCTGATGCCCTGAGCAGGCAATCTTGGAGGCAGGAACGCGCAACTGGCACCGCCACGGGGCCGAGTTTCACCCCTGAACGCCCGGGCCTGCTCCTGCGGCAAGGATCGGTCTGGCACCGTGGCGCATCCTCCCGGTACCCACTGTTTCCCATCTCCTTTTTTTTTCTGTTGGCTCTGGCCTCCTAATGAAGGAACCCCTTCCGCCGCCCAGTCTACCTTCCCCGTCTGATTTTTCTGGGCAATGCGATGCCATCGCGTCCTCGACCCTCCCCTCTCCTCGATGAGGCCGCCGCGACATTCGCCTCTGCCTCAGCTGGCCAGCTCTCCCCCGACCTCGATGCCATGGTCGCCATGAGGGCGCCGGCGCGGTCGTGGCTGTCCACCTCGCGCCCGCCGTGGTTCATGTACCCCTACCCGGTCTCGCGCCAGACACCCAAGCGATTCTTCCGCATCGCTATCGCCTGTCTGCTCGTCACCATCGGCCTCGTCGTCCACCTCACACGCGTCCTCCAGCCGCGCCCCCACCACGCGCCCTTCGAGACGCCCGAATCCGAGCTCATCGTCCACGGCACCCGCGTCAGCCTGCTGCCCGAGCCACTCTACCCTCTCGAGCCCTTCCCCGACTCGCCGATGCATACTCCGTCCTCGCTCTCCCAGACCGCCGACGAGAACCCCCGCCCGCCCTGGCTCGTCACAGTCATCAGCCCGGCCACCGACGCCGCCCGCCGCATGCTCATCCGCTCCACTTGGATGCGCCTGTACCGCGATGTCCCCTTTGCGGCGCGCTTCGTCATCTCCAACCCCGGGCCCCAGTGGACTGAGAACATCCGCATCGAGAACCGCACCTTTGGCGACATGATTGTGCTGGACCACCTGCAGGAGGACGACATCACCGCCAACACAATCAAGACCATTGAGCTCTACAAGTGGCTCATTGAGCGTGGCCACCGCTACGAGTTTGTCTCCAAGATGGACACGGACCTGTGGTTCAACGCCCGCGGGTTCTGGGACAGGTACATCTCGCAGCTGCTCAGCAACGATACCGGCACGCCTACCGCTACCGTCGACCGCACCTTCATCGGTGAGCTGTACTACTCGGCCAACTACGACCTCGTCTTTCCCCACGGTGCCATGTACACCGCCACCTGGGACATGGTGGAGCTGATCGCGGGGTTGCAGGATCGCTTCAACGTAGTGACGGGCGAGGACATGGCCGTCGCCATGCTCATGCTCAAGGGTCGCCAGGTCGGCAACCTGATCAACTTCAAGGGGACGGAGAAGTTCGACTACGACGACGGGGATTCGCGGGGCGACGGTACTGCGTGGGCTCGGTCGGGAACCCATCCCAACGCGACGCGCCACGCCGTCTATGGCACCGACGCCCTCGCCGTCCACGAGCTCAAGGATGAGCGCATGTTTCTAAAGGTTGCCGATTGCTTCGACGAGAACGGCGTGAGGCAGGATGACGAGCTTGGGCCAGAGCAGTCGCCGCCCTTGTATGTGCTTTGGTGGGACTTTTTGCATCGCATGAACCTGACTAATCGCTGGAAATCGCGTTTTGAGAGGATACCCGACTTTCTCTGGAGTTATGACAATGGGACATGGGTATGTGACGGCATCTGGCGTTTGGGGCGGACTAGAACAGGATACCTAGAGGAACGGTCACCTTGAAAGCGAGCATATATTATACCAATGATTCTAATTTTATTTAATAATTCAACCTGTTAATAATGAACATCGTGGTCTGTGGCTGATGTGTGGTGTGCCCCACGGCTTAACATGGTCCACAACCAAACAACCCACTTCTGGCTTTTTAATGCGATTGTGTCGCAGCCCAGTTTTCAATCAGTTTCGTTACATGCATTACAGTTTCGCTTAGACCCGGTGCCATCGGCTTCTTGTCCATTTCTTAGTCAATGTACTGCGACATCCAGATTAGATTAGTGTGGCTGCCGTTTGCTGCTGACTACATGTCCCTCTCGTATACCGCAGGGTAGGAATAAACTTGGCATCGCTGTGTCATTCCTATGCGGGATGCCTGACCCCTGCATCATACTACACGAAAACATAACAGGTTTAACTTCGTTGCGTGATATTCTCAGATAACCAGTAGTAGTCCATGAACTGGCGTTACATCCTGTTAAATTCTCTGGTTGGCCGATCAGCAGTCAGGAACACTGACTGGAATATGGAATGGTACACTCTTAGCAAGACCGCTGAGGCTAGTTTCCTTGAACTCGTTCCTCATCCCCTTGGCCGTGAGGCGCATTGCCCTGATGGCATCGTCTAGCCGCACCTTTTGCGTCCCGGTTTCGCTGCTGAGTGCCAGGTTGGCGCTCGAGATAGCCTTGATAGCGCCAAGTGCGTTTCTCTCAATGCACGGTGCCTGGACAAGACCACCGATGGGGTCACAAGTCAACCCGAGGTTGTGCTCAATTCCGATCTCTGCCGCTTGCTCAATTGCCTCCGGACTGGCACCCATGCAAGCGGCGAAAGCTCCCGCTGCCATAGAACAGGCGACGCCCACCTCGGCCATGCAGCCACCTTCGGCGGCTGAGATGGTGGCGCCTCGTTTGTATAGCATGCCGATGGCAGCAGCGGTAAGTAGGAAGGTCGGTACGTCCCGCTCCGGATCATCGCTGATGAACTCAATGGTGTATTTCAGCACGGCTGGGATTATGCCTGCAGCGCCGTTGGTGGGGGCCGTCACGATGCGGCCGCCAGCTGCGTTTGTCTCATTGACCGCAATAGCGTACACGGTCAAGTAATCCATGGCTGGAAATGTCGTGCGACGGGATGGCGACGGCGTGATGGGATGGTCTAGCGACCCATGTACGCGAGGTGGCTGTCTCTTGGTAATGCCTGTTTTCGTCTGGCCCAGCGCCACCAAAGTCGAGCTTGGTAAGAACGAAGACCCTTGCGACTTATCCGCACCAGGAGAGGATGTGGATTTGGCGCTCCCCGACTCACGCGCGTGGGAAGGGTAGAGTCCACGAGTAAGCCGCCTGTATAACGCCGGGGCTCGTCGGTGGAGCTTGAGTGAGCCCGGCAGGATCGAGTCCTGCGGGGCTTGGACACTCTCGAGAATACTCTCGTCCATTACCTGCCATATTTGAAACAGCTTATGATAAATCTCCTCGTCCGTATACCCGTGAGCCTTCTCGTTCTCATATACGAGCTGAGCTATGGTCAGATTGTGCTTGCTGCACAATGACAATAGGCTCGCAGCATTATGGAACGGGTAGGGGGGTTGACGGTGCTTGGGAGAGCTGTCGTTTTGGACATCCACGTCCGTGTTTTCGACCGCCGATGGAGGCAATGCAGGCTCCGAGTCACCAGGGGGAAGGGCGGCAGACGCCTCCGTAGCCTCGTCCAGAGGCTTTATCTCCGCTCCAGTCTTCCGGTGCCCGGCCGCCTGGGACCGGCGAATCTCCTTGTAGTACAAATTCTCTGCCAGATCCGCGGGATGCTTTCCCGTCACCTCCGCCCGTGGGTCTGGCTCCTCGTTCAACGCTTTGGTCGATACATTTTGGTCCTCTGGTATTGTCGCCGGATTGATTGAGAGGGCTCCGTTGACGACGAATCCACCGCCGACACTGAAGAGATCATTGGTGGCCAAGACATAGCCATCGGAATCAAAAACAGTGAAACGCATGCCATTGCTGTGCAGAGGCAGCTTCCTCCCCCACTCCCAGATGAAGTCGCGGTCGTAGTCAAAGTTGATCTCTTTTCCATCAGAGTCCTTGAGGCCCTGCCCTAGATAGAGTTTCTTACTGGCCTTAATCTCGGCGAAGCGATCGGGGACGTACGACGTGTCGACAGTCCCAACATCAGCGCCCTCAAGGCCGAGGAGCAGAGCAGACGGGGTCATGTGCCCTTCGCCGGTAAGGGCCAGACTGCCGTATATGGAGACACGGATTCGGTCCACTCTGTGAAGTAGCCTCGCCTCGACAAGGTCGGCGATGAAAATATTGCCAGCACGCATCGGGCCAACAGTGTGGGAAGAAGACGGACCAATCCCGATCGAAAAAAGATCGAATGTGGAAATGACGGCGTGCTCGTGGTCGGCTTCGCTATATGTGCCTGTTTCCGACTCATCGTCGGCATCAGATTTCTGCGTTGCTGTGGCTAGGCCTCGAGCTGGCGACTTGCGCATAGTCGGGGTCCACGGCTGCGAATTCCGCCTTCGACTCGAGGCGTCTGTGCTCACTCTTGCATGAGCAGTTGGAAGTCGCGATAAGACGCGTGCAGTGCGTGTTGAATGATGATGTATGCTGCGGAGGAAGGCCAGCCGCAGCAAGGTGGGGCGGCTCATTGTGCCGAAAGACGGCGCGTTGTGAATAAGAAAGCGCAGCAAAGCCCAGGAGAAAACGTCGTGGAATACGAAAGCGCAGTAAAGCACAGGAGTGAATGGTTACAGGCGTTGAGGCCAAGATGTATATGAGATTATGATGAGGTAGTGAGCCGCTGTACTCCGTACGAGTACTCGGTATCTACTGCCCTGCAACTCTCGGATAACAACCGAACTTCAAACGATACCTCCTCATGCCTGGTATGACTAAGAATGACAGGGGTAGTTCTCGCCAAACCATCCGAACACGTCTGTGCTCCGTACATGTATGGTCCATTGCAATACCCACGGGAAACGACCGCCTGCGCCGCTAATACGATGGCGGCCACTCTAGTGGTCCATGACTGCAGAAGTGCTACCGCGGTGACCCTCTTGTTGTCTTTAAAGCGATGAACTCTTGTCTGCTTATAAATGTGGTTAAAGGATATACCCGGTGTGATGACGTACATGTAGGTAGGTACCTGTGGGGAAGATCCGCATAACGGCGAGGGGTTATCTTGAGCTGCAGAGAGACTATGTCCGATTCGTGAACAAGGACAGGGTTGTGGCAATCCGGGACTGCTCACGCCTATATGACGATATGTTCCATGAGTTCCGACTCCTAGTATAGGAGAAGAGTTCGCCGGGAAGTCTTGCAGCTTGTTGAGTTCGCCTAGCCTTTTGGAAGCATTATTTCCCAGAGACCCCTTGCACGACCAAGCGGATTGATTGCCAAGAAGAAAGGAGATGGACCAAGCAGTTGGATAAGTCGAACGGCAACTTACGAAGATAACGTGGCAATTTCCACGCTGCGCCAAGAGTTAAGCAAGTTGTGACATAATGACGAAGACTCATCTGAAGGAAATTTCAATAAAGAAACGAGCTAAGATGGCTAGGGACATTAGGAAGAAAATAAGAGAACTGAAGAATTATCCACGCGGTTCCTCGGTCACGTCGTTTACAACACCCCCCCCCCCCCCCCCCCCCCCCCCCCCNTTTACAACCCCCCCCCCCGCCCCCCCCCTACAATGTACGATGTGTCGGGATTAACGTGTCTGACGGGACATCACTGGAACCCTTTAAGAAGGATGGCTATATATTGGAAAAGGCAGTAAGGGTCTTGGAAGGGACGCCGCTTTATGTACCGACTGTAATAGCCTCTTCAGTGCAAACCCGACGATATGTACGCAAGCCTATATACGAATAAACTGTAGGAATGAAGACGCCGCTTATGTAAATAGACATCATTATATAGTGAAAACATTGAACATTCCTATTAGGCCGATATAATTAGGCGGTACTTAAATCTACGCGTAAATATAGCATAGCGGGTCGTTGCCTAGCGTATCGAGCATACTCTTAATTGGCAGATGTTCCCCCAGCACACCCACATCCAGTGGATCATCCACCGTCGCATCCGGGCTCGGGGGCTGGTTCCTGAATGTGCGCGTGCCGTTGATGGTATCAGCAATCTGCGGGTGCAGCGCCTGCCAGATCCAGTACAGCCGGTCCACCATGGCGTGGTGCTGGTAGAAAGCAGGGTCGTTGAGCGACGAGAAGACGTCGGACCCGTCGCCGCCCATGGCGTAGTGGCCCGCGCCGTGCATGCGCAGCGTACCGTAAGGGCCTTGCAACTCATCCTGGAAGTGGCCGATGGAGATGGAGTGCGGACCCAAGAGCACCTCCCATAGGTTCTTGTTGGTAAAGTAGGCCGAGGCGGCGTTAGTCAGGTCGCGGCGCTGGCACCGCGGATTGTAGTCGAGCTGGTTCGTCATGACGGGCTCGTAGCCTTGCATAGCTGGGCGGATGGGGCCCATGTTGATGGTGCGGCTGGAGGGATGTCAGCGCCTACCTTGAATCGCGACGTATGGGGGATTAAAGTCGAGAGGTCCCCATTCCTGCACTCACTTGACAAAAGGCCCGCTCTTGACGCAGCCGCCACCCTCGCCCGAGGGCAGCCAAACCTGACCGGCACCGGCGATGCTCCCATTGTGGGCAAAGTACTCGCCGTCGCCGCCCATGCTGGTGTCGCTGCCATCAAAAAGGGGCGACGCCTTGAGGTTGTCCTGGTACTTGAACCAGTTCCAGTAGGGTAAGGCGCCCTTATAGCCGCAGTCGTTGCGCAATGTCTCCTCCCAGAGGTGCATGAGGTAGCGGTGCCAGGTGAGGAAGTTGCCGGTGCCATGGATGAAGTCGGTCAGGTTGATGTGGATGGCCACGAACTCGTCAAAGTAATTTTGCGCCGCCGAGAACGTTGTGTCAGCAGCCGGGAGATCCCAGAGGCAGTTGACGGCCCGGATGTACTCCTTGCGCTCGGGCTTGGAGAGGGCCTCCCTGTGAAGAGTCAGTGTCCATAGTCACAACAAGGCGTCGACGTGAGTTAGATAGAGGGGTCGGGCATTTACCAGTCCCTCCTAACACGGGCATTTTTCAGCGTGCAACCATTCTTGCCAGGCTCCCCCTTGGGCTTGCGGGCCTCGGCTTCCCTGAGAGACTGGATGGCTAGCGCCTGGAAGTCGTCAATGGTCTTCGGATGCTTAGTGTTGGGCTTGGGCTTCTTCGAGGGAGATGGCGCTCCGAGGGCGAGGCCGCTAGCCAGGGCCAGGACGGAGGTGACACTGGTGAGGAAGCGCATGACCTCGATCTGGGAAGGCACAGGGGAAGAGAAGCGACCTAGACGGGCGATGGACGAGGGAAAGTGTGAGACAAACAATTTCTGCTAGGTTCGCTAGTAGGTGCTCCAGCCTTAAGGGCACGGAAGGGCAACGTGCGTCTGCGCGAGGTGCTTAAGTATGTACCGACGACGAGCCCTTCATCCTTGTTATGCGGCTGCCCAGGTCTTGGCTGGCGCGAAAACCGGTCGATGAGCGATAAGATGCGCCCGGAGTACATGCGAGCTTTCCAAGGATCTAGAATATTATATATGTACGTGCAAGATGAGTCCAACAGTCCCAGTCGATTCCCACAATTACGTTCTTCTGTAAGAAGACTATTAATTTGCTCGTGTGTCTCGGAGACCTGAGATCTGTGACGTATCCATTCACCACTTGAACTTGAACCCAAAATTGCCGCCTGCTGAGCTGTTGGTCTCTCCCGGTTATTAATTTGAAACGGACCGAAAGGACCACTCTTGTATCGGTTACCCAGGACACTGCTCGACAATGTTGTGACATGGAGCATTTGGTCTCGACCCGGCTGCTTAAGCGAGCCAGTCGAATGCTAGTGCTCCGGAAATCTAGGTTATGGTTGACCCCTAGCGGGCTGATTACCAATATCGGCCTCATGCAGCACCCCCGGTCCCTTGCGTCTTACTAGTTTGAGAAATGCTCGACAGGCCTGGGGTTGACCTCTTCCATCTAGCTGCTCTGGTTCGCCACTATCCCAGCTTACGTCTATATAAAGGACAGGGCTCGACCAACAGGTGGGCTAGATTCTCCTCAATTCTACAGCAGAACCTGGTAACAACCTCATGTTACCAAGTCAAATTTGTCGATTTCAAGGGTAAACTTTTTAAATCTCCAGGATCGGTCGGTTCCGGACGTGGAGACGCGACGGACAGTAACAATCAGCTTCGACTTACACGACCTATAACATAACCCGTGCGCATTGGACGAGAATATAAGACTGGACTTGTCATCCAGCGCCATCCTCATTCTGTCCTCTCATTTCAATCAGCTACCGTAAGTCCATGGCTGCTTTTATCCGTACTAGGCTAATATTAAGTAATGAACCTCTTTGGCATCTTCCCGTGCCGACATGGGTTGTTGGTTCGTTACATCGGGGCCGGAACGTCGATGCCGCTTCCCCAAGTGTATAAGCGCATCACCGCGGCGTATGTTGGCAGGGGGTTCGGCCGCCTTAACCTTAGCAACACGGCACAACCTCAGCCACCGCCGAGACCAACGCTCCGGGCCGTTCAATAGGCGAGCACCTGACTAGAATGTATCGTGCTCGTCACCCATCAGGAGTGATCCGTACTCGTACATACTGGCCAACGAGCAGCATTAACCCCTGGTTTGGACACGATGCTCCCATGCAAGTCAAGTCGATGGGTCGCCGGGCCGGGTCACGAAGCTAATCCCATCTCCTGCTTGAGAATTCCACGTCCCAGCCGACCGGTAACCCAGCCGACCAGTGCCAGAATGTCCGTAATCGTGAGTACGTATCAATAATATTAATATGTTTAGGTCGTCCTCATCCGCGGCTCCGCCAGTGGCAATGTACGCGATAACAAGAGGAACTAAACATGATAGAGAACGTAAGCCACTGCTTGGCCATCCGGAGCAGCATAGCGTATCCGTGGCAGTGGAAACGGGTGGAGGTAGGGGAAATTTGAAGTGAGGCACCTAGTACAGACTTATGCGCCCGTATGTATACTTGAGCTCTGTTGGCTCCGGGATACCACTGCCGGGTTACATGTTGCAAAGCGCAGACTAGCGGCTGATGTGTTGCAGACACCGACAGCCCGGTGTAAACGCCGTGTCGACTGGGCCAAGTCTGGAATCGACACCGAGTCCCGGGGTGGGAGGGACGAAATTTGCAAGGGCAGAGGTGTAATCACAACCTCCGTGTAACACGGTTATACATTAGAGACGGTAGAGAGTGCCTGCCAATGACAGATCCTAAACAGCCTTAATACGTGAGCCGCATGCTGACTTTACATATCCTGCCTGCCGCTGCTGCTCGCATGTTATATTACCCAGATCTGCGCCGCGGGAGAGCTGCGTGCAGTTGGAGCGCAAACAACCAACTCTTATTTTATCTGTAACATTCGAATCTCTTTTCCCATCCCGCCCCGTCTGCGGGCCTCGTGGAATTTGCATTTCCCCTTCGACCTGCCGCATTGCCCGTGTCGTGTCGCTGTTAATTCACAGGTATCGGGACACGACATTAGCAACACACCCGAACGCGTCGTCGCGATGTCGGCGCTACCAGATGGCACGCCTGGGTCAAAGACTATTGACCCCGAGTATGCCGCGGAGAACAACTTCCCCCGGATGATGGCCATTAATGGCACCTTCCAGTATGTTGATTGAGGCAGGCCCTTGCAATGAGGTTCTTTGGAGCACCTAACCTCGTGTCTGTGCAGCGTGTTGGCCGTTATCCTGGTCGGAATGCGGATGTATGTTCGTATATTTATAGTCAAAGCCTTTGGGGCCGACGATGCCATGATGATAGCTGCCCTGGTTTGTGCTACCCCTTTCCCTTCGGCTCCCTGATCTTGGCTGCGTGGAGGTGGCAGAGCGACGGATTACGTATTTTATCGTTAATCAAAGTGCTGATGCGAGGTCATCCATCCCTAGCTGTTCCTGTTTGGGGGAGGCATGGTGCCCCAGATCTACGCAGGTATAAACGGGGCCTTGGGACGGCACTACGATGTCGTCAGCAAGGAGGAGATGATTGTCTTTGGCATGATGAGGTTCGTCCAGGGCGTTCTCATGACCGTCACAAGCATTTGTCTGCTTAAGTTCTCTATTGGACTGTCTCTCCTACGCCTCAACTCCAACAAATGGTATAGGATCGCTCTGTGGTGTCTGATAAGTACGCCTAGCCTCTTGTATGTCCCTCGCCTTGTGCATTGCGCTGACAGAGAGACCAGTCTTTGTGGCCTGTTATATGATTGAGAGTTGGGTCTCCTTGCTGGCCTTCTGCGACCCTGTTAAGGCCCATTGGGACCGAGACGCCATGAAGACGGCGAAATGCTACCCTCGCGAGCTGGCGAACACCTTTGCCGCTATGAACACAGCATTTAACATCTTCACCGATGTCGCGTTCGCCACCATCCCGATCCCTATGCTGTGGGCTCTACACACGAAGCGACGCGTGCGCATCTACCTGATTGCAATTTTCAACCTGGGATACATGTGCGTACATGCCGTCGATATAAGCAATCTGATGCATGCTAACATGTATATATAATAGAACTGTTGGCATCGGAATTGTCAAGCTGGTATACCAGCAGACGACCCGCGGCGATCCGGACATCTCATTTAACAACTGGATCCAATTCTACGGCCTGTACGAATAAGTCCCTCCCCCATCGCCTGATGTCGCTAACCTACAACCCAACCAGACTTCAGCAAAATGTCGGCATCGTCGTCGCATGTGCCCCGATCCTCAAGCCGCTCCTTGCCAAGGCGCTTAAACTTCAGACTTCCAACGCGACGGCGCCTTCCACGCAGGCCGGCCAGTACGGTATTAAGAGCCGGACGAACCCGAACGCGATGGGCTACGCCCGCGACATGGACGATGGCGAATTCGAAATGTCGCGCTATCGCGGCGACTATATACACCCAAAGGACGAGCGAGACCTATCCACAGTGGTTAAAGGCGGTAGCGGGAGCGACGAGGGGAGCGAAATAAATATTCTACCGAGTTACCCCCACGATAAAGTGCTTAAGCAAACAGAGATCTCGGTTGTCTAGATAAAGACGTAACGTACACACTTTAAGACTATAATATAAGAGCTGTTTAAGTTACTATTTATAAAAAGGCACTATAATAATCTGTTACTTAGAGTTACTTAGGGTTTGGGTTTGAATTGGGTTAAGCTACCTATCTAAGCTAATCGCTGTTACAGGCTAGGCCTAAGGATGCAGACCTAGCTGTGCCTAGTCGGAGAAACTACGGCCCACGATAACGAAGCGACAAAGAAGCGGTTAATCTTCTACCCCTTCTCTACTTTGTTCCTTAGCTTAAGATAAACTTCTAACAGTCCTTCCTTATTACGTAAACTCGAAGTGAACCGTAATATATCTTAAGCTTAATGAAACCGATAAAGTCGCCCCTTATTACGAACTCATTATGATGGACGGGGAATACGATACTAACGAGTAGGCCCGTTAACGGGCGGAGTAGAGCCTTAAGTATCGTATAACGGAGATGCTAAACGTAGTTATGACCCCCATCTAATAGTAGTAAGAATAGTTTATATAGATACTCACTTAGATGAATAGCCGCTTAGCCGTTACGGAGGTGACGGGAAGTAGCTAAAGTGGCCTTACTTTAGCCTCATTAAGCTTAGGCGTGCTGACTTTAGCTTTAGTAGCTCTTTCGTTAGCCCCGAGCCTTAATCCCGAAGTAAACTCACGGTAAGATAGCTAAGGGCCCTCGATTAAGAAGCCCTTACCTAACCCCCTGAAGTTTTCTAGGAAACGAATCGATTACCCTATATAGGCGTAAAGTATACGCGATAAGCTTAAGCTAGACCACCGATTCTTTAACACCTCACGAGAGGCCTGGTATTATATCTATGTCCGCCTTGAATCTAACGTAAGTAAGTTAGTAACTAACTTTTACTAACACTTAGGTCTAAGCTATAGTTACGACCCCAAACGGTTTATAGAATACCTTAACTAGAACTTCCTAAACCGGAACCTTAGTGTGAACGCCACGTATTAGCTACGATCCCTTAAGTAAGGCGATAAGTAGTCCTTCACCACCTTCGTGTAGAAGTTCGAAAGACTATTTATAGAGGCGGGGGGGGCCGCTTAGAGCGACCACGTGAAAATCATATAGGTTAAGGGCGCGCTAAACTCATAGCTACGTAGCGCCTTAGTGTCCGTAATCCTCCTTAACACGTACCGAGAATGGCTAGCGTCCGTTTAGGACGTTACGTAAAAGCTTAAGACGTTTAGGAAGGATAAACGCTAAGCGTTACTAACGTGAGGGCGTGGGAAGGCTAACGCGCTCACGAAAGATACCGAAGGAGACGTAACGATAGGTAATGTTAATAAGATAAAGGATAAAGGTGGCTAAACGCGTCGGAATAGTAATAAAGACGCTTTAAAGGAAACCTAAGCTTATTATAATTATAGGGAAATAAGCTACCTCCGATATTAATGCTTAAGGGCGAAGAAAGCGGCCCTAAGGGTCTCTAAAGTATAGTATGAGGACGATACGGAGTCGCCGAATGGAAGTAATGATAATGATAGTAATAACGATGGGGGAAAAGAATAGCTTTGGGGCGAAAGCGGGTATTAAGGCTTACCTAAGCGGAGCTAAAGGAGTGGGAGATAGTTAAGGAGAGTATAGTGGGCGGTTAGATACTTATAAACGTTCGTATTAACGATGACTTCACTATAAGAGCGTTAGTAAATACCGGCTCTAACTATATTATTATAATCGACTAAGAGGTCGCTATAAGGCTCCGCCTACCATTCGTTAAAAGGATTAAGAAGAAGCTAGGTAGCTTCTCGGTAAATGTTAGGGAAGTGCGTTCCCTTAACGTGGTCGTATTCACGCTTAAGACGAGTGGGTATAACGAAAAAGTCTACGCTTACGTAGCCTTAAGGCTAGGTGAAGATCTTATCCTTAAATTGCCTTAGATAAAAAGGAATAGCGTCGTGTTTAATATAGGAAACTAGCGGATCTATTATTAGGTTACGGACCTAAAGATCCGTTTGTAAGGGTAGGAAGAACCCCTAATAGTATAAGTCTTACATAAGAGCAGGCTCGTAACTAGAGCCACGTTTGCCACGATAGCTAGGCGGTAACGTTAGTAACGCTACGATAGCGTAAAGTACTTAATTATAGCTATTAGCCTAACGGACATTAAGAAGGCCCTATGGGGTAAGGAGCCGGTAGACCTAGCTAAATTCATGCCGGAAGAGATCTTAAAGCTATTTCCTAAGCTTTTCGCACCGGACGAATCGATAAAGCTATCGCCACGGCGGCCTAGCTTTAACGTTAAAGTGAACATCTTATAAGATGCTAATAGAAAAGAACTACCCCTCCCTTAGGGACCTCTCTACTTTATGTTAAGAGAGGAGTTACTAGTATTAAGGAAGACCCTCACTAACTTACTTAAGAAAGGATTTATTTAAGCTAATAGCTTACCTATAGCGGCCCCGGTTCTCTTTACGAAGAAGCTAGGGGGAGGGCTACGGTTTTATTATGACTATCACGCCCTTAATGTTATCTCGAAGAAGGATCGTTACTTATTACCCCTTATTACGGAGACCCTTCGTAGCTTATCCGAAGCGAAGTGGTTTACGAAGCTTAACGTAGTCGTTACCTTCTATAAGCTACGGATAACTAAGGGGCATGAGGAAAAGATAGCTTTCCGTACTCGGTTCGGGTCCTTTAAGTGGACTATATGCCCATTTGGACTTAGCGACGCACTAACTACTTTCTAGCGGTACGTAAACTACGTATTGCGAAGATATTTAGGGGATTTCGCCACCGCCTTTATAGATAACGTGCTTATCTATATAAGCGGGTCTAAGAGTGACTATATAGGTAAGGTGAAGTTAGTCCTCCGTGACCTTATAGAGGCCGGCCTTTATCTAGACCTCACGAAAAGTGCCTTCGCTACTTAAGAAGTAAAGTATCTTAGCTTTATCGTTTAAGTAGGAGAAGGCATTACTTACGACCTAGAAAAGTAGCGAGCTATCCGCGAGTGGGAAGCTGTTACGACCCTTTATGCGGCCTGCACGTGCTCTAGAGTCACCCCCACTTTTTCCTCCCACTTATACCACGATCATTCCCGACCCCCATGATCGCGTCCGCGATCATTACGATCATTACGAATCGTTATGTTCAGAACACCCTAATCATAGCCCTCGACCATAATCGCCCTAGTATATAGACGCGGCCATTAAACCGCCTCCAGTAAGAGCTACTCTAGCTCCTTAGCTATCAATATAGAAGTCAACGCTTAACTTACTCCAGTTCCTAAGTCTCGCATTAGACTATAACCCGACCTTACCTAAACGACACCTTAGTTCTTCTGTTAAATATAAACCGACCTCTATCTGCCTTACAGCCAGACCCGAACGTCACACATTAATAGCTCTTATTTAGTGGACTACTATATTACCCTTAGGCAATACTTCGACACCCACACCATAGCTCTAAGCATGACCTTAACCCTAACCTTATCTAACATCGGAACTATTCTGACTTACACTTAGATGGAAACTAAGGATATTAACGAAATCATTAAACCATAGCACCTAACTTCCTTTAATGGAACTTTAGGAACGCTCTAAGGATTCCTCACTTAACTTAAGGCTTACCATCGGTTCTACCCTAAGAGACTTAAGAACGACCCCGATAAGGTCCTCTATATAGGAACTTACCTAGAAGGAACCACTCTCACTTAGTTTGAGCTAATCCTACGGGACTACCTTAATAACGAACCGCGAGACTAAGACTAAGAAATAGTGAATATCTTCGCTAGCTTCGATAACTTTAAGGAAGCCATTAAGGAAGCTTTTAGAACCGTTAATAAGTAACGATAAGCCATTAAGAAACTCAAAACGCTTAGATAACGAGGATCCGTGGCTAATTACGTAACCACGTTTAGATAAATTGCTATAAGCTTGGATTAGGATGACGAACCCTTAATATTAGCCTTCTATAAAGGACTTAAGGAAGAAGTTAAGGACGAACTCTACCGAGACGAAGAACTAAACACCTTAACTAAATATATCGCTATAACTATGCGAATTGATAACTAATAATATACGTGATGATAGTAAAAGCGTAACTAAGGATTTAGATTCATTCCGTACACTATAAACTAAGGTAGGAAACGCTAACCCTAAGGAACTAATTAAAGGCGAAATCAATTAGGAATTACGTAAGCTCACTTAATAAACCCTAGACCTATAGAACTAAACGTAGTTTAACGAGATAAGAAGAACCTTATATACCATAATTGTGGAAAGAAAGGACACTTTATATAAGAATGCTGGTCACTTAAGAAGGGGAGAGTAAATTAGAACCCCATACCGGAGAATAAGCGATAAATTAACACACTAATAAACGAAACCCGCTTAGGATACGAAATCATAGGAATGGGCGAATTAACTAGGATTACTTACACCTCACTCTTATAGACCGTATGTTATAATAACGTATACTTAATCTATAAGTCCGATAAAGACGTAAAGGGATGGTACCTTAAGAAACCAAAGGCATCCCGAACGGTCACTATACTTAGACGAACTATAATTAAAGAAGATAAAGGAGAATACTTAGCCGACGAGTCTATAAGGACTAACGCAGCTAAGGAATAGGAACAATAAGTAACCTAATTGCTCTAAGATATAGAGAAAGAAAATAACGAAGGAGAAACCATCGATTTAATGGGAATAGAAGAAATCCGGGAATGGTGGGACGAGAATCTTATGCCATTCGTATGAATGACCGTGGACGATTAGAAACATATAGTAAGCGTTAAGTAAAATCCCATACCAAAAGGAGGATGCTAAGTCGTGTTCGTTTTAGTATATAACATTCGATAACTATTTAACCTTAAAA
>JPKY01000156.1:0-48520 GCA_000769265.1 Hapsidospora chrysogenum ATCC 11550
CCTGCTGCATCCTTGCCTGACCTGTCCTGCTGCACCGTCTCCCCAGACTTCCCGCATCATCCACGTATACTCTTTTACTACCGCCTGTATTCTTAGACCAAGAGACGCAACCCGTCCCATCTCCAGGACAAGGTGCCAGCTTGAGAAAAGAAAGCACTCTTTCGCCGTTAGTATAGAGTCCAGAGCTTCCCCATTGTTATACTCTCCCACGAGGTACATATAGCGAGGATACAGGAAAGGTCAATTGTGCTACATGTCAATACATACCGGTAAGTTATATTCATACTACCTAAAATTTCCAATAATCTAGAATAGAAGTCCCCCATCGGCGAAGTGAGAATGATTCGCAACAGTAAGCCTACCTACCATTAGACTTCCATTGGCGTTAGCAACTAGCCATTTCTAAGTCGTGCAAGTTTAACCTTATCGCGCCGGAACTTCCTACGCAACCGGCACTTCCTCGACGGCGGGTACTTCCAAGGGGACGTCCTCGACGACCTCCACGTCCTCGGTAACCTCCACGTCCTCGGTAACCTCCACGTCCTCGGTAACCTCCACGTCCTGGGTAACCTCCACGTCCTCGACGACCTCCACATCCTCGGTAACCTCCACGTCCTCAACGACCTCCACTTCCTCGCCGACGTCCACGTCCTCGCCGACGTCCACGTCCTCGACGACGTCCACGTCCTCGACGACCTCCACGTCCTCGGTGACCTGCTGAGGGTTGGGGACCACTGTTTGCTTCTCAAATACAACAGTGTCCGACAAATCCTCAGTCGGCTTCGGCTTCGGTCCATCAGGCCACTCGCCCTTCGCGCACAGAAACTCGGCGGTGCCGAGGAGATCCTTATTAAGGTCACGGTCCCAGTGGGCTCTAACCCAGTCCTCATAGACATACTCTTTCATCGAGACGCCTTCCTTCAGGTAAACAGGGTCCTGCTTGCAGTAGGCTAGACGTTTGTTGATGTCAGAACAGTCGGTAGCCACGAACACAACAGTCCCGGCCGCGAGGCCAGTGCTAGTGTCGAGGACCCTGGTGTAGCACTCCTCCTTCTGCTTAACGTTTTTACACGAGCGACCCGTGAACGCGTTCTCCTTATATTCGCCCTTCGCCGTAATACCGCAGGATCTACACAAGAGAGTTAGCAAAGCACACGGCGGTCGGGTGTCTCCCCACTTACGTGACCATATATGGGACAAAAGCCCAGTATCCGCAGTCATCCTCCAGGTCCTCAGGTTTATGGCGGACCACGCCACTAACAATGGACTTATCCTCGGTGTAAGTGATCGAGGCACCAAGAGTGAAGGCGCCGTGTCCAATCTGTAAGCCAAAGGTTCTCCACTTGCCAACCGCGGCCGTCATACGCTCCTCGAGGGTGCAAGAGCCCTTATTACAAGAGCCGTTGTCAAACGGCACCTCCCGACCGTACGACCAGCTAAGACTTTGCTCGCAATAAGATTCGCACTAAAAGAGATAGTCGCGGTTAATATCTGAGGGCAATTCCACTAGCGCTAATTCGAATGGGGATGAATAACACTTACCTTATTCTCGGTGGCCTTCACTTTGCACTCCCCATCCTCGAGAGGCTTCTTTGGCTTACAAGCGGTGGACTTCTGTAAATAGGTTATTAGTATCTCTTTTAGGTTTCTGGTTCATCTCTCGGGCCTATAGATTGGTTTGACGCTTTAGGTATGTTAACGGGGGGTAGTACGAACTTCACCCTCCGGGATATTGTGAATCTCGAAGCAATTTCCGTTGCCAACGTCAAGGCGAGGGTTCTCGGGAAAGTCCACACCCCTAGCAACGAGCTCGTCGACCTGCTTAGGGGTGACGAGAGCGATGCCCCTAGGGACAACGAGGCCCATGGCCATGGGCGAGAGGGCCACAGGGAGGAGGTTGGAAATGCGCATACTGGCTTTGGCTTTGGTTTGATGAGAAGGCTGGGGAGTTGTCGTGCTAGTTCAAGCTGTGCCGATGAGAGTTGAACCGAAGTAAATCGAGAAAGCCCCAGCCATTTATACTTTCTTCCCTCGTCCATGTGCAACATATAGGCACCCATTGAATACTACACTAGAAAGGTAAGTAATATAAAACCTCACCCTACTCACGTCACGTCACGAGCTTTAGGATGCGGATAAAAGTATCAACTTAGTGAGGTTAGTATAGAAGGCTCTTCGTGAGTTAAGATCCTTCGACTCCTTAGCTATCCGGCGTATCAATGGGGAGTATAGAGATTGGACGGCCGAGCATAAAGTCTCGGCCCAGCATGCCCGGGCATCCTGCAATTCCTCCCGTATAGGAGTCGCGTACGGGACGTATGCACCCGTCTTCCTCCTACTATTCCTATATAGAGCGGAAGATATTGGGATTATGGGACGATTGTCTCGTTGCTGGGAGTATAACAGGGAAGTCCGAGGATTAAACCCTAGTCGCTAAACCCTAGTCGCTATGCTCCCCAAAAAGCGCCACGCTTTTGGGTAGGGTCTCGTGAGTCGTGAGACGTGCTATGGGCTAGTCTGACGGGATCTGGCAGACTACTACTACGTCGCCTACGGAAGTTCGGCTAGAGCACATAGTTACTAATAGAACTTCCCGTGCATGATGCATATAACGCTCACCAGTCAGCTAGGCAGAGGCCCAGGCCTTGGCCACACTATTTTAAGGCTGATGCCTAGATGGGGTCCTGGGACCTCTGCGGTGCACATATTAAGCGCCACATGCATACAAGGCGGTGTAAGCACAGAGGCTTATCCCAAGATAGATGGCACTAGAACTAGGTTACAGATTCGGGACTCAAGCGAGAGAGCCCCGACAAGGGCGGCTTTAATTTCGCACCATACTTCAAGTATACACATTGCTGGAGGAGACAAGGGTTGGCCGTTCTGTGCTCAAGCGTACGGTAGGGCTGGCACGTTTGCGACGCAACTAATACCGCTACGCCAGAGGGGAGGCATGGTATACATGTACGTACTCGAATCTTCGGTAGTGGAGATTAGCATGCAATGCATACGTCTAGATATATTGTACGGTATATCGGGTACTAAACGTTGGGCAACTAGACCTAAGGGGCAAACGCTAACCGCACCTCGATGCTAGCATGAGTTTATGACCACCAGGTACTTATGGGCCATTCCTGATATTCAACGACTAGGTTGCGAGAACAGGACGTCCGTTGCAGCCTATCGGCGGAGGATCGGCACTAAGGGAGAGCAGGAGTACAAAGCCAGTAGTTACCCGTGCCTCAAAATCGGCGATAGCATGGAACAAGGGCCGGGCTCCTTTACCAAGCAGACTTCGCGTGGGTAGCGGGGGGCGGGGGGGGGGGGGNGGGGGGGGTTTGGGTTCGGTTAGCTGCCGCTGCATTGCCACGAGACTCCTAGACAAGGTGGCTGTAATAAGGGCTGAGCGAGGCTACGGCTAGTGTGAATGAGGCCTAGATCAATGTTTGATCGATGACGGAGCTCAGGATCCCCAGCGCGCTGGGAACTTAGGCCTGATGATTAGTGTATACGTATACAATTCAGGGCCAGTCTTTAAGGCCATCGTCATTTCCGAATGGAATGTGCAGCGTCATGCCGGACTTCATGGAACGGCCCTCAGCTACTCTCCTCTAGTTCCCGCGTTACATTGGATTGACCGAGGCGCGGGGCTAAAGGTCGACACATTGATTAGCACTTGTACACCACATGGATAATCTGCATTCGTGTCCAGGAAGGGAAGCAGACGGTCATATCACCTGGCGGCCGTCTTCCAACTATTGAGTCCGTCGTCCCATAAATACGACGACACCCCTCCCCGGGCCAAGACCACGCTATTGCTGCGATATCACACTTTAAATATAGGACCCTAGCTTTTAACTGGCTGCACAAAGAGCTACGCTATGCCAGAGCGCCATGCATTCCAGTCCGGGGTACGGACGTAATTACAGTGTAAGCGAAGGGGCAAATGCCGCTGTACTAGGTTAGACACTTGTCGTTATGTACCTGCTAAAATCCTCCCTGCCCCTTGGCTAGGCTGCTGCTCCTACTCTATTCTGTTTTATTTGGTATCTTTTTTTTCTGTGGGACTATACGCTTGGCACTAAGTTTCAGGCGTTTACCATCTGTCATTGCCAAAATGCTGCCTTGTGTAACCTGCGTCCACCGCCGATCTGACACGGATTTAGACGGCTACACGACTACAGTACATGCCTGGGGAGAGATATCTCGCTCCTAAGACGTCACCTCCAGGTAGCGTTTGCCATAAATAATGTGAATTTCCCTAGACATTACGTCTATATGGGTGGCGATGCTAGGCAGCGAGCACTTGAAGTCCTAAGTGACTCGTCGTATGTTTGTCATATAAGGATCGTGCAGCCTCTCGAAGTACCAGGTGACCCTAGTTATTTAATTTCATATGCGACAAGACGACGACGAACGACCCCGCATCACCAAAGGTGAGGGTGGGTGGATGAGAAGAGGGGGAAGAAAGCGGCGGGGGCGGACCGAGTCCACTCGTAGAGGCCACAAGGATCCTAGAGGACTTCCTTGCGACTTGACCCATGCCGCATCCGAGAGGTACCACCTTATAGTAATCTATATAGCAGGATACTTATCAAGATTAGATGTTATTGACAACATGTGTATTTCTTCTTTCCAGAAACTAACAACACTCGCGGCGCGAGGCCATCACGGTAACCTTGTAGCTTTTTTAGAGGAGTTGGTTCGTGGAATGCTAGGAAGCCTCTACGTGAGGTGATGGAAAATACCGACTATTAATAGGTACTTGATTTCTTACACATTCATAGTGCAACTATAGGTACTCGTACTAGTGCTTTGCCACATTCTGGATGTGACAGGGAGTCGTACCAACGCTAATCTTTTAAGGACCTTTTGTGGTCTGTAAACATGGCTGCCAGAACAAAAAAGGAAAAAAAAAAAGAAAACGAGAAAAAGGGAGTTTATCGGGGCAGATATGGGTTCGGTCGGATGAATCGAGACTAAAGCCGGGGGCGACTTTCTCATAGGTTCGCTAGCCAAACAGGCAGCAGCCTCCATCCGGGATTCCAAGACCCGTCCGGGATTCCAAGACCACGTATCACTTCTGTTCCACAGTTATTCCCTGCAGCATCTGCCGATCCTGCGGCTGAGACGGCCGTGCGCTAGTCTCCAGTACGAGTACAGTACTCTGCTCGTTGCATCAGGCCGGGTTAATTTTCGGCAGCTCGGGACCGAACAACCTCCCATCCGCGGGCAGGCATCTTAACAAGTCGGCGTCAACAATGGCGTCAATGGCGGCAAAAGCCGGCAGTAGTAGACTTTGGGGTATTGGTCAGAACAGGCGCAGAACAGGCATAGAAACATTCCCTGCGTTGACCGGTGCCTCCTCCGCATCCTTAGCGATGGCTCACTAATGACATCAACAAACAGATATTCATTAACAATCCATTCCCGACTACAGTACCGACATTCGACATTTAGCCACGTTATTTAAATTCATTAACCATGCCCGGAAATGCTGCCAGGTGTCTGAACAGCAAAGAACTTGTACATACGTGTCCCCAGAGATCTCGGGGACCCCACACGGCCCCACTGTACGGCGACATTTCGAGGATGACCTTGGCCTTCGGGTGCCTCCGACGATCGTCGCATACATGTACATACAAGTACGTCCGTACAGACGTACATGTGGTAGAAATACGACGACTCCAATGCGCCCAGAACGGAAACTAAATAATATTCGCAGTTCGATTTGCGCCTCATTGGTTTTAGTTCCGCCCACTCTTTTATACGTGGAAATGGCTCTTCGTGGGTTTAACGAGGAGTGACGTATCCTATAGCGTTTGGAGTACCTTATGTATACAAGGTAGCCCGATGCCAACGAAACGTCAGGCAGAGCGGGTAAGCGAAGCTGCGGCGGATTCCTAGTTATTCCGTAGCCGAGCGTGTACACACATCACGAAGATAGCGGCAAACGGTCACTCTCAATCACACACGCACACACACAGAGGCACAGAGGCACACACACGCACACACACTTCAATTATCCCTCCGGGGGCGCTGCCGCGGGCCGCTGCCGCGGGCTGCCGCCTACGGCGGAGGTCCCTTTGCTGTGCCAATCAACCCTGCTGTGCCAATCCACCTTACAAATGCGGTATCACGATGCGCGCGGCCCGGCGTTGAAGTTGCTTACGGCATGACGAAAAGTGCAGTTTGTAGGGAAATTAATGTAAATGATGATCCTGATGATGAAGAATCAATGCAGATGACGAGGAAGATGCTAGGCTGATGCCAGCGGGCTGTGGTGGTGATGGATTTAATGGATCGAGGGCGGCTGTGTGTGTTTGTGTGTGTGTGTGTGGTCGAATTGGAAGGAGCGAATCAGCTGAGCGCGTCATTTAAGACGCGGGGCTTAGGCCTGAATCCTGTCAGGAAGAACCTAGAAGAATCATCATCATTAGCATCAATTTGATCTTGCTGTTCGAGACCCTATTCCTTGTTTCTTCCTTTTTTGTGTGTGTGCGTAATTTTACAGGCCAGGAAAAGAGGCAGCCCCGTTGGTTACAGCAGCCGCAGGGTGGGGCCGGCAGCGGATAATTAATATTCCAGGCCGACAACGGACTCGGGTAGCTCTCTCGCAGTAGCAGCACACATAGCACAACAGCGATGCATCACCATAATAGACGTAAAAAGCACATATCAAAGAGATGACTATTATCATGATTAACCTTATTCGCCTGCTAGCGGGGCCCCTCCGGGGGCCCTCCGGGGGCGCCTGCGGCGAGCTTCCGCCTACGGGGCTTTCTGCCTACGGGGCTTTCTGCCTACCCTCACCGCCTTTACAGCAACACCACCACACCTTCAGGGGCAGGCGCGCAACAGGGCAAAAGAGGCATCACGGAAGGAGGCAAAAGAAAGGGAAGTCGCGAAAAAAAAAAAGCTTATTAGGCTAATAAGATACCGCATCGCCGTTTTCTAATTAATTAACAGACGTTCTAATAACGTTGGGCTCCCCATAAAGAAGCAAAGCTAGTAGGTGGTGCCGCTCACCCACTTCTGTGTGTTTCACAGCAAACCTGCTTCGAAGCTTTGCTTAATAATCCTTGTATTCTCCAAGGTTCTCCAGGAAGATTAGGATATCGTCTAGGTATATAACAACAAAGATGCTAAGGTACTCTCATAGTGATTTACAGGTCTTGTAGTGGATAATGCGCTGTAAACTAGATGTGTAAGTGTTACAGTTCACTTCGAGTTTACGCAACAAGGAAGGACCATTGGAAGTTTATCTTAAGCTGAGGAGCTAGAAGGAAAGGAGCGAAACGAGACCGCTTTTTTACCGCTTCTCTCACTACGCGGGTCGGGGCTTTAATTGTCTGACTCGGCATAGCTTAGCTCGTGTCCCCAGGCCTAGCCTGTAACAAGGAGCTAGAAAGGAAAGGAGCGAAGCGAGACCGCTTCTTCACCGCTTTAATTGTCCGACTCGGCGCAGCCTAGCTCGTGCCCCCAGGCCTAGCTTGTAACATATATAGAACGGTGGCGGATGGGAGCAATAGTGTCTATTTAAATGGAATAAAAAACTATAATACTTATATTAATCTCCCCTTCCTAGGATAACTAGCTGCAGATGTTATAAATATTCCTTTTTCTTCTCTTAGCGCTTTTTATATTTCCTTTATTAAGTTTTATCGACTATCCTAGACTACTTAATAAAAGCAGCTCCTGGACAGGCCTCTACTTAATAGTAAACGTAATAAATGTCCCAGTGCACCATGAAATAAATTATAACAACAGCCCATCGAGGGGCTTACTTATAACTTCCCGATTGCCAAAATGATACGAAATCGGTTTCTGTGTTTAGTAGTCGTGAGCCGATTTTATTTTTTTCCCCGTATAAATCCGCGAGCGGTGCACCGCATCCAGGCGCACGAGGCCGGTATGACCTACAGAGCCGCGCTTACTGCCCGGACGCCTTTTAAGAGGGGACAACTTGAAAGATAATTGGACACGGGTAGCTACATAAGCGGTGCGGCTTAATGGGACCTATGCTTGGGACTATGCTTTACTCTGGGGGCAATGGTTCACACGGGGGTAAGGAATTCGGTCTAGGGGTTTTGGGTTATTCTGGGGTCAATGTTTTAATCTAGGGAATATAGTTCATTCTGGGAAATGTTAGTCACTCTAGGGCTACGATGCACTATATCCCTTAGCTTTTATTATTGTAATATGCTGGGGATGGATACTTAGCGGTTCAGGGGGGTATACTTCATCCATCTTGGCATCATTTGAGTGTTTTATTATCCATTACCGTGGACACAAATGCTTTGGGAACGTCTCTATATATTTCCAATGTGGCTTCTTTACAGTAGCTGTATTATACCTACATCTAGTTGTCGGCGGGCAGTAGGGTTACGAACTTTCAGATACACGAAACGCGCTTGAGTGCTCTTTCAGTACTCGTCGCTTCCATCGTCTTTCTGATCGACTCTGTCATGTCTCCGGCCACCGGGTGTAATTAAGGGTTCAGACCTTTAACCGGCTACTGAGTATAGTAGCGGCCTCGCAGTTGTACCTGCTTGGCTGGTCATTTGGCCAACGTGCGATTTCGTTTCCACTCCCATAGAGAGAAAGCCTCCTCGCGGCGCCGGTGGAACTCCCTCAACAAGGGCAACCAATTTCTCTCTCTCTCTCTCTCTCACATATTTTTGAAGAACCAGAATTTCATGATGACGCGAGGCTCAAAGAGACACGATACGGCATCCGGGCTGAAGCGTTACTCGGCCAAAGAGCTACTTGAGCTGCGGCCACAGTCCAGCAATGCTGTTGCTGTGGACTCGGAGAACTCACTGGATTAGACGTCTGGCAGTCTCTCCTTGTCCCAGGCCAGCACAGCCTCTACTTCGAAACCAGGTGGACTCAGCCCCAAGAGCAAGGACAAAGCCAGAAAGTATGTCGCCGCGATGCCGGCGCAGATTGCCATTGTTTCGAGACCCGACGTCCACTCTTGTCCACACTGCTCAGGCGACCACTCGGAATCGCAATGCCCGAAGAAGAAGAGCGAGGTGATTCGGGCATTTATAAGTGATCACTGGACGTGGAAGGAAAAGTGCAAAGGATGGTCCCTTGAGGAGGCTGTACGCGATTTGGCACCGGCAGCACCGGCACTTACTGGCAAGGTGCGGGGGGAACTCTTCAATCTCGACACGGCCCTATTCATGGCATTTTCGCAAAGGGTACAGCCACAAACAAGATCAATGATTCGGAGCCTCGAGGCATTGCTGGCAGCCTCTCCTGCCAGGGACGGAGTCGTCTATACGACGGCGTCTGCCAACTCCTATCTTGCTGTCCAATACGCTAACACGGCAGCGAGAGACAAGGCATTGCGGAAGCTGAGATGGCAGCAAGTCGCCCACGGCAAATGCCAAGTATATCCTCCGAGTCGGCAAGTTTCCGAAAGACGGCCCCCGTGACCCCAAACCTCCTTGAACGTGGATCGTTTCTTCGTCCAGCTCGAGGCAGGGGAGGGACTTGGCCGCCATGTTGTACCAAGCTTGGTTCACACTGCGAAGCGTGTTCCACCAAGCCGACCCGCCCAACTTTACTATTAACACCATGATCGATCACGGTGTGCCTTTAGGGGGGAAAGCAGTAAGAGAAAACCCGCTCACTCCAGGAGCCAAGGTAGTGATTGTCAGACTAACTATTGTAGATCCTTTGGGAGAAGCAGGTCCCGCGGTCGCCCAGGATAATCAAGTTGGGAGCCGAGACACTCTGGGTTACTGTCGAAAGCACGTATCATTGTCTGTTTTGCAACGGCAAGCATTCTTTACGATACTGCCCGGCGAGCGGAACACCCACTCTGCCCCCGCCGGAATCCATCTCTTGTTGCAGCAGACGCGACAGGAGGTGGCAGAAGCATCGGACAAGGTTGCCACGAAGGCAGCGACCGGGGTAACCCTAAGCAACCCTAAGCAACTCTAAGTAACCCTAAGCAACCCTAAGTAACCCTAACGACCGCCACCTTCGAATGCTGAGCAAGTATTAAGGAAGTATTCCTCGAGTTACCTCATCCGCAATACACGTTCAAGCCGGTTTTAAGAGTCCTTAGGGACAAGCTCCGGCGCTTTTGCGCTCGCCGACGAGACGAACAAGGCCAACTCACCTTGCGGCTTGGTACGGCAATTTGCCAATTCTGGAGCATTTCCTGGAAGACGATGACGATGTCGACTCTGTTGACGAGTTCCAGCGCTCCCCAATTCTCGTGGCACTACAGCTACGCAGTATGGCTGCTGTAGAATTGTGTATCCGCTACGGTTGCACAGATTAACCTCACGACTCGCTAAGGGCAACATGTCTTGCTCCACATGTCACGGCTCAATGGAGCGAAGAAGGGAACACCATCCATGCTGTTGTTGCTTAGAGCATGAACCCCTGCTCCAAAGTCCCAGTACGGCAAATTTTTAAAACTAACGCGGCTCTGCGGGGAGCCCTCATGAGCCCTGCCGATCTGGAACCGACAGAGGGGACCCACTGCGGGAGCCGGCGTGCTGGATGCAGCCAGCAAGTGCCGTAACACCCCGGAGTGCCGGGCACGCCATAACAACACCGGGGTGCGTGTGCTGTGGCTGTGGGCGCCACAGGGCCAGGGGCACGCTGTGGCAGGTGTTTTGCCACGGCACTCGGACAACGAGTGTGTCGTGACGGGAGTCTCAGTCTTTCAACAGATGTCTTAGGGCACCATGGGACTAGATTATTGCAACAGCTCATCGAGGGCCCTCATTTCAAACTTCGATTGCCAAAATGATATGAATCGGGTTCTGTGTTTAGTGGCCCTGGGTCGATTTTATATTTTCCCCATACAAATCCGCGCGCGACGAACCGCATCTAGGCGCACGAGGCCGGTGTGGCCTGCAGAGCCGTGCTTGCTGCCCAGACGCCTTGTAAGTGGGGTTACGGTGCACTGTATCTCCTGACTTCCATTTATTATGATATGTTGGGGAGAGTTATACAGCGGTTCGGATGAGTATACTTTGTCCGTCCTGGCATCATTTAGTGTCCGTTCCATTATAGTGGGCGGAAATGCTGTGGGAACGTCTCTATATATCTCTTGTGTGACTTCTCTATAAGATCTGTACTACGGTTGCCGGGCCTGCAGTAGAATTACAAACTTTCAGATACACAAAACGCGCTTCAGTGCTCTTGCCGTACCCGTACTCATCACTTCCGTCGTCTTTCTGATTGACTCTCTCACGTTTCCCCAAGAGCAAGGACAAAGCCAGAAAGTGTGTCGCTACGATGCAGGCGCAGATTACATGAACAGCCCAAGACCCGGAAGAAGAAGAAGTCCAAGGACCGATCCTCGGGCGACAGACAGTGCTCCATCCAAGATCCAAGTCGTCTGTTAGACACACCCACGAGGAGCGGAAAAAAAAAAATCTTGCCGAAAAGAACACTGTCCCCGACCTGCCGGAGGAACGGCGAGAGGGAGCTTGTACCCGCAGTGAGAGCTGCCTTATTAGCTGCTGGCCCCCCGCTTTGCCGACCCGATTACGCAAGCGGCTGTACGCACGGGTACCTGTGCGCCTATTAGGCTCTCTCGGTTGACAGCCCCAGCCCATTGCATGGCAAGCTGCCAATCAAGTACGCGGATTTTACGGGCGGGTCATGCCGCCATGAGATAATAGCTAATTAGCTAGCTATTCATAGTGCATGCAGTGCGTCGTACCTGTGACCGCCAATGCTGCCTGTGCACTGCGCTCTTCAGCAAATAATAACTAAATGCTGTGGCCAACACAGGCGGCCAACGCAGGCCTGCAAGCTGAAGGCCAAACCAACATGCACAGGCTGGGAGGGAGCCAGGCCGCCTGATATTTATTTCATGTCACGGCTAATAACGCAGAAATCTCTCCCTGTATAATTCACCCTGTCAGCTAATAAACAATCTAACGACAAACCATGCGTTTGAGGCTCTGGAAACGCCCGAACAAGGGTTCTCCACGCCCGACAGACCCCCACACCGACGAAAGCGCGCACTCGCCGAAGCCGCCGAAGCCGCCGAAGCCGCCGACATCGAATCCAGCAACGATTGCCTCGACGGCCCCATCAGGCAGTCAAATCTCCGCTGACGACGATGCCGGCTCCCGTGGCCCAGTCGGGCCGCCCGATACAGTTGAACGAACACCTGCCACGGCTTCGCACCGGATGGTCGAAAACGACGGCTCAGCTCCAAAGATCATCCCACTCTGGATACGCGCCTATGAGGCGATCTGCGACAACGATCCAAAACTGGTAGCCGCATACAAGGCCGTCCTGTCCAGCGAGCTCCTTCCGGAGGCCGTCTGCGACAGAGGCGGAGACGGCGACGACGCCGAGAATGCGCGACAAGAGATGGATCGCCAAGTCCAGGAAGGTCTTCGCAGAACCGAAAAGGCCGCGGCGAGAATCGACAAGATGCGCGAGGGAATGCGCGTCGTATCTTCGGTGAAGGAGCTAATCAGTATGGCTGCTAAACACGCCCCGGAAGCCGCTGCGGCCTGGGCTGGCATTTGCTTGCTGTTCACGGTAGGGTGTATCGCCCGCAGGAGGGAGCATTCTCTAATATTTTCCAGATCCTCGAAAACCCGCTCGGCGAGTCGAAAGTGCTCCGTGACGGCGTATCTCATGTTGTCTCGAGGATGGACTGGTATTGGCGCCTATCGGAGCTCCTTGAGACGACTCACACCGAAACCTCGGGGATGCGAGACGAGCTGCAGAGACATATCGGACACCTCTACGAGAAGTTGCTGTCGCACCAGATGAAGAGCATCTGCTCTCTTTTCCGAGGAGCTAGGCGCACTATCGCACGCGACATGATCAAACTGGACGATTGGGCCAACGCCTTGCAGTCAGTCAGAGACGCCGAGGCAGTTGTGCAGCGAGACATCGACACGTTCCATGACGCCGAAGTCAGGACGTTGCTCAACGACATCTCCAAGCAGGCCAGAGACCAACATGCTCAGTTGCAAGACATCAGCCGAGCCATTCGGGAGACGGATCAGAATCAGAAGGAGAGGCGGCAGGATGAGCGGACTGGAAAGTGCCTTGCAGACCTGCGGCTCACAGACCCGCGCGACGACATGCGGCGTATCGAGGACACAAAAGGGGGTCTCTTTCAAGGCGCCTCGAACTGGATCCTCAGCAGCGACGATTTCCGTCGATGGCACAGCGCCGATGACGCACAGCTCCTGTGGATCAAGGGCGACCCTGGCAAGGGCAAGACCATGCTTATGATTACCGTCGTCCAAGAGCTCAAGCGCCAGCGATCCACCAACACATCAGCCCTCTCGTACTTTTTCTGCCAGGGTACCGACGAGAATCTCAACAGCGCTGCCGCTGTTCTGCGTGGTCTCATTTACGTTCTCTGCAACGAACAGCCCTCACTCGCATCACATCTCTACGCTCGATACGACCATGCTGGTGCGAAGCTGTTTCACGATGCCAACAGCTTCTACGCCCTGTCAAGGGTGCTCGAGAGCATCCTCCAGGACGAGCGGTTGCAGAGGGCCTACCTCGCGGTCGATGCCCTCGATGAATGCACAACCGATCAGGACCAGCTGTTACGCTTCATCGCCGGCCCTGGCATGGCATCGCCCCACGTCAAATGGCTTGTCTCGAGCCGCAATATCCCGAAAATCGAGGACCTGCTCAAGACGGACAGCTCCAGGGGTCTGCATGGCTCCCAGACGAGGCTAAGCCTCGAGGTGACGCAGAACGCCGAGCAGGTTGCGCTAGCTGTCGGTGCGTTTATTGATCATAAGCTATCGACCCTAGGGTTACTGCGGGATGACCACAAAACAAGGGGCCAAATTCGGGACCTTATGCATAAGAAGGCAAACGGCACGTTCTTGTGGGTTGCTCTCGTCATCGACGAGCTTCACAAAACAGATGGCCAGTGGGAAATGTTGGAAGTTCTTGAAGACATTCCTGAGGCGCTGGAGGGTCTCTATGACCGGATGATGCAGCAGATTCGGAACCTCCGGCGGAAGACCCCAGAGTTCTGTCGGTTGGTGCTCTCTGCGACAGCGCTGGCGTATCAACCGCTTCATCTTGCCGAGCTCGCCATTGTTTCAGGACTGCCTGCGGAAATCTCAAACCATGCAGACAGTGTCCGACGGGTTGTTGATTTATGCGGGTCCTTCCTTACCGTGAGAGGGGACGTGGTATATCTCATCCACCAGTCTGTAAGGGACTACCTGACCAGGGGACAAAGCCATACGATCCTTCCATCCGGTCCCGGCCAAGTCCACCGTACCATGTTTGTGCGGTCGATTGAAGCCTTGTCAGATGGGAGACTACGGCGCGACATGTACGACTTGCAACATCCTGGCACAACGATTGACAACGTCAAGGCTCCTGAGCCGGACCCGCTGGCTGGTGTACGGTATTCCTGCCTTCACTGGGCCCGCCATTTCTGTGATGTCAACCAACCTGGAAACAGCCGCTCCGAGACCGAAGACCTGGAAAGGATCGAAAGATTTATTGGGAGCGTCTTTTTATACTGGCTCGAAGCAGCAGCTCTTCTACAAATACTGTCAGAGATTATCATCTCCATTCGGCAGCTCAAGACTGCCTTGGAAGTAAGAGCTCTATCTAGACTTATAGGGCAGCGCTAATATCACATAGGCGCAATCGTGCGAGGGCCGAGTAATGAGTCTCATCTCGGATGCTGTTCGATTTGCTCTCCACAACCGGTATATAATTGGGAATGCTCCGCTCCAAGCATATGTATCGGCTCTGATCTTTAGTCCGATTGACTCGTTAATACGCAACAAATTCAGTCATGAAAAGCCTACGTGGGTCAACCTCAAGTCAATTATCGAGTCTAGTTGGAGCCCTTGTATGCAAACGCTCGAGGGCCATAACGGCGGCGTCATGTCAGTCGCATTCTCGCCCGATGGCCGGCAGATCGCCTCAGGCTCGTACGACGACACTATCAAGGTCTGGGACTATAGGTCCGGCGCATGCACGCAAACTCTCGAGGGCCATGACGGCCCGGTTAGATTTGCCGCATTCTCGCCCGATGGCAGGCAGATCGCCTCAAGCTCGCACGATAGCACTATCAAGGTCTGGGACTGCGAGTCCGGCGTATGTATGCAAACACTCGAGGGCCATAGCGATACGGTTTGGTCAGTCGCATTCTCGCCCGATGGCCGACAGATCGCCTCGGGCTCGAACGACGGTACTATCAAGGTCTGGGACTGCGAGTCCGGCGCATGCATGCAAACGCTCGAGGGCCATAGCGGCTCGGTCTGGTCAGTCGAGTTCTCGCCCGACGGCCGGCACATCGCCTCGGGCTTAGATAACAGCACTATTAAGGTCTGGGACTGCGAGTCTAGCGAATGCACGCAAACACTTGAGGGCCATAACGGCGGCGTCATGTCAGTCGCATTCTCACCCAATGGCCAGCAGATCACCTCAGGCTCGCACGACGACACTATCAAGGTCTGGGACTATAAGTCCGGCGTATGTATGCAAACACTCAGGGGCCATAGCGGCACGGTCTGGTCAGTCACATTCTCGCCCAATGGCCAGCAGATCGCCTCAAGCTCGTACGATAGCACCATTAAGGTCTGGGACTGCGAGTCTAGCGAATGCACGCAAACACTTGAGGGCCATAGCAACATGGTCTGGTCAGTCGCATTCTCGCCCGATGGCCGGCAGATCGCATCGGGCTCGGACGTCATGATCAAGATCTGGGACTACAAGTCCGGCGTATATATACAAAAGCTCGAGGGCCATAGCGACCAGGTTAACTCGGTCGCATTCTCGCCCGGTGGCCAACAGATCGCCTCGTGCTCGGACGATGGCACTATTAAGGTCTGGGACTGCAAGTCCGGCGAATGCACGCAAACGCTCGGGGGCCATAACGGCTGGGTTTGGTTAGTCGCATTCTCGCCCGACGGCCAGCAGATCGCCTCGAGCTCGGACGGCACTATTAAGGTCTGGGATTGCGAGTCCGGCATATGTATGCAAACGCTCGAGGCCTATAGCGACTATAGCGGCGCGGTTAGATCAGCCGCATTCTCGCCCAACGGCCGGCAGATTGCCTCGGGCTCGAACGTCGGCACTATCAAGGTCTGGGACTGCGAGTCCGGCGCATGCACGCAAACTCTCGAGGGTCATGACAGCTGGGTCGTATCAGTCGCATTCTCGCCCGATGGCCGACATATCGCTTCGGGCTCGACCGATGGTACTATCAAGGTCTGGGACTGCGAGTCCGGCGCATGCATGCAAACGCTCGGTGGCTATAACAGCGCGGCTGCGCAGGTCCATAGCAGCGCGGTTAGGTTAGTCGCATTCTCGCTGGGTGACCGACAGGTCGCTCCGGGCTCGGGCGAGAACGATGACCATGCACGCGGACCTATATGTGAATATAGCTATGGCGTCAGCAGGGATCAGCGGTGGATCTGCCGACAAGAGCAGAATATCCTGTGGCTTCCACCGGACTACCGGCCGTCTAGTTCGGCTGTATGGTCTTCTAGTTATACATCGACGATGTCGGACAGTTCTTTGTTCGGATCTACGATAGCACTAGGCTGCCCATCAGGGCGAGTTGTCGTGCTGAGGCTAGCTGATGATGGTCCGATCATGCTGTAGGCAAAGATAGGTCGAGTAATGGCGCTGCTGCTATTCTTCTTACAGTACTGATATTTGTGAGATAGCATAGCTTCAGATGGATCACAGGCAGTATTTCTCTTGCCACATTATGCACAACAGCGTCTCTGGGTAGACGAGCCCCTGGAACATCTGCCGTCCGCACCCCCCCGATATTAGGAACGGCCTTTATGTCCCTCTCACAACCAGGTTCATGCTGCGATAAACCGTACCGATGGATCTTGTTGATCCAATGGGCGCGCTCTTTGACAGCATACTCGGTGCAGTCAGCGAGAGCCTCTTCATAACGCAACCAGCCCAGCCACCGCCGTCATCCACGGTAGGTTCAAGGACCCAGAAGACGGAACTTGGTTAACCTGGAGCTGCGAGGTAGTATCGTCCGTGCGGTGTCCGCCACCGTGCTCTCTGCTGTGGGTTCTGATCGCGACAGGTCGAGCAGGCTGTGACGAGGCGGAGACCGAAGGGCTGATCTTGCCGGCATCTGAATCTGTTCTGCCTTGCCGCCCTTGTTCAGGGCGGCAAAGAGCGCCCAACTCGGGAACACGACGCCTAGCATCCTCTAATAGGAAATTGTCTTTGACCTATTTCTTAGTTCCCCTTCTCTGTAGGCTCTATACCGAGAAGCACGTAGCACGAGACTCTCATACGACCAGATCTAAGCCACTCTCCTCACCTCATTTTAGCTCTGCAGCCGATACAGACGTTCGATAAGCGGCCCCGTTGGAACTAGTGGAGGATTTAAAAGAGGTCGACGCCAAAGGAGATAAGAGTTTATGTGAGACAGAGGCCGTTCAGGATAAAAGCGGTAGCGACGAGGATGATAAGTCGAGGAGGAAACGGAAGAGATTACAAGATTACACACTAGCTACAAAGCTGTTTGCTAATCCGGAGTCGACTATAAGTGTAAGTGTGCTAGCCCTTATAGAGTGGTTCAGATCACTAATTAATACGTATTAGCTCCAGCGTCTACATTGAAACGCCAAGTGCGTATATAGCCATCTGGCTTCTGTATGTTAGTAGAGAAGTCGTGTTTATGCTTTTCACGAGTACTCCGAGTAGTAAGCGCAGCTAAGCGCGCGCCACCAGACCCTAGGCATTCCCACGCTCTAGTGGGACCTGACAGACGCATTGGCAACTCGTACGAGTACACGTTGGGTTACAATAGGTCCGTTAATTGGATGAATTGGAAAATCGATCCCACTAATCTGCACACTGGTAGCTACGTGGGGGTCCTAGAGAGCTAGCTAAAAGCAAAGCAATTACCGTGGCAAAGATTTCCGTGGCATGGGTAGTGGCGGGCCGGGCCCCTAGGACACGGGGAACCGGATCAAGGGGGCCTTGTCTTCTCGTCTTTACACTCATGTAAGTCACGGATTCGACCTAGTCTCTTCTTCCAAGCAAATGGCTATTTCTACGTCGGTACAGTAATGCCCATAGTCATCTCCATAGTCATTTCCAGTCGTTTCCACAGTCATTTCCACAGCCATTTCCAATAGTCATTCCTCATTCCCGTGTTTGTTTTTTTTTTTTTTTTTTTTTTTTTTTTTTTTTTTTTTTTTTTTTGTCGTTCAGTTTCCTAAAGTTTTCTGCTCTGTCAAGTTATGTGCACATTACAGACGTACTTGAGGCGGCTCTTTTCACTCTCGGCCACGAGGCGGTCACCGACAACGTAGAGTTTGTAATGTATATCGACTTTTTAACACAACGGCTAGTGAGGGTTTTTTTTTTTCTTTTTTTGTCTTTCTTTTTTCTTTTCTTTTTCTCTTTTTACGAGGTTGGGTGCTATTAGTCTGGCAGACCCTGGCCACGCGGCTCGGCTTTATGGTTGCTCCAACGAAAAAATCTCCGACACTCCTCTCTTCTCTCTCTGTCTGGCCCAGCCTCCTCATTATTACTTCGCCTTGCTGGCCGATAGGTCCACAGACGTCCTTGCCGTACTGGTCTGGACTTGACAGCAATCTTGGCGGCGCCGGGGCTGGGTAACCTTGCCATGGAGCAAATTACATGTAATAAAGGCAATGTCTTATGTTTCTAGGGTGCCCAGCATGGTTGCACCGTCCGTCGCGGGAGTTGGCGGGGTTGGGGAGACACGCGGAGGGTCCCAGGACTCCGGGCCGCTTGCGAATGGAGAGGGGGCCAGAGAGCCGCCGTTGGGGAGGCGTCCAAATGTTTAATGTCTAGACAGGGCTGAGCTGATCCACTGTTATCGAATGGCTGCCGGGGCTATAGCGCGTCGACGCCGACTACATGTACGTACTTGCTCCGGTCGGCTGTTGTATTCGCCGCCTGTGTTGACGATTGTGGTGGTATATCGTATACTTTTCTTGTGCTGGGCCTTGCCAGTCACGGCTTTGTCGATATAACTGAGATACACGTAGCCTATAGCTTGACAACATCCAGTCGCAGAAAGCGACGATGCTTGTGTCGACTGACAGAGGTATTGTCGAAATTGTCAAGAAAGATGTACAGACGTACCGGGGTTTTAATTAGTCGCCGGTCAGTAACATGGGCTTTCAACGGCTAAGACACGCCAGGTTCGGGAACCATGACCAGTTCCAACGGGTGGGCCTTCAGCTCGCTTAGATTCATGTACGAATTGCTTGTTGAGGTGTCATTTAAAAGCCACGAATACCTCCAAGTCGTACGTCTGGTTGTGTCCATCCTTTTCTTTTCTACTCAACTCGAGTTGAGCCGTCTTCTTTGTTGTGCTCAATCTGCCTTCGCTCTAGGAGTGAGTGAGTACACGAACGTTGAGTCCGCGGGCTCTTTACTTCTTCCCACCCGACCTTGTCAGACTCAGACTCGTGTACCTCTTCTTCGCTGTCCCAAGTGCTGATTGACGAGCAACTGCGGAGAGCAGCAACACACGAGGCGCCACTACATTACACAAAGCTTGAAGCGATGGCTCCACCAACGACGACAAATCGCCGGAAGCCCAGGTTTGACCCGCGCCCGTGGCCTCCCACACTCGCCAACATTATGAACTTGTGAGTCTTCCGAGTGCCAACTTGGAAAATCTGCCTTCTCGTCTGACCCGCAAACTGCGCCAGCGAGATTTCTCCCTACGAGAGGCAGAAAATGGACGATCGCTTGCTCCTGGCTTCAATGGACGCTCCACGCTGGGCTCCACGGTCGACATCGGCTCTGAGCTCGATGCCACGCCCGGCCGCACGTCCAACCTCGGGCTCAAACTCACGCCGGGCCTCGGGGCCGACCTCACGCCAGGCTCAACGCCCAACCCCAGGCTCAATCTCACGCCGGACCTCGGGCCCGGCATCACGCCCGGCCCCACGCCCGGCTTCGCATAATGTATATACTTCACATCCTACTTCACACCCGGCTTCGCGCCCGATGCCACGACAGGCCCCACGCACGGCTTCAAATCCTACATGCATGTGTACTTCTCAACCTACGGCACAGCCGACTTCACGCCCGATGCCACGGCAGGCCCCACCTCCGGCTTCCCACCCGGCTTCGGTGCCAACCTCACGCCCGGCCGGATCATTCGGCAGGAGGGATTCCTTCTTTCTGGACAAAAACGACCCCGCCTTAATTGCTCCCCACGACCCACGGGTGGGTGATACCAAAGGCCATGACCTGGAAGGCTTCGAGCTGGGTATCTGCAAGCACCAACACCTCCGGGACGGCAGAGACTGGCCCTTTTGGCACGTCTTCATCAACGCACAGCTCCGTGCCGCCGGAGCCTTCAGCGGGACAATTCTCTCGGTCAAGGGCGACCAGAGGCTGCTGGAGGAGCTGGACGAGGTCTGCGAGGATGCCGCCCAAGATGCCGTCCACCACTGCGACTCTGGTGTCGACGCCCTCAGGACATTGGAAGAGCTCTTCTCTCAGCCCTCTTTCCGCCGGCTGTGTCGGATCCGCACCACCATCGAGGATCTACAGAAGCTAGACCAGCCTAGCAATGGCTCATGTTCGTTCAGTCATCTCGAGGACCTGGACGACAGCTTCTCCCGCGGACAGCACAGGCTGTGGGAGGGCAGCAGAAGCAGCTCACAAGCAGGGAGATGCTTGAGCGCTACTTCGACAGGAGCTACCAGCCTCTCTACGACTTCTGGACCGACAAGGCTCGTGCGCTGAGCAGGGACACCCGGATCATCTGCACGGGTTGCTACAGGAAAAGATTTGTGTATAAATTCGAGCATGTTGTCCGTAACGAGCGGGAGAAACGGGATCGAGATCTGCGGAGCTCGGGACCCACGCGCCGCGAGACAGGACCGCACTTACCAGAGTCAGGCGTCACCTGGAAAAGACGCCTCCCTCTCGTAATCGACGAGACGGACCCAGATGCTCATGGCAAAGCAGCCATCGATCTGAATGGCTTGGACCTGCAGGTTGAACAGGGGTCGCGGCTGAGGTGCCCCGAGCAGTGGGTCCCGTTGCGGCGCGTCCTCAGGGAGAGACTTGGCCAGGCGGGAGCCAGGGAGAGGGGGACGGTTATTACAGCTCAGGGCGATGCTCGTCTCTTCGGGCAGCTACTCTCCTTTTGCGAGGGCGAGGCACTCAGGGTGATCATGTTCTGCCACTCGGGACTACAGGCGGGAACGGACCTGGAGATACATTTCTCACGCTGCTCCTCTCTGCCAGATCCTACAGCAGCAACGACAGCAACGACAGCAACAACCACGACAGCAACGGACGAGGACATGGAAGAGGTTATATGGATACCCAATCCCAACATTCAAGCGCCAACCATAACGATAAAGGATGAGGACGATGACATGGACGTAAAATGGGTGCCCCGAACAAACAGCGAAGTTGTCATACCGATGCGCCGCAGGACATGAGGTCTGTTGACGGGTCTGGTCCCTTGTACGCCCAGGTACATCCAGCTACCCCTTGTTGTTGTGTTTTTACCCTCATTTCCCTTCCTGTCTCGATCCCTTCCTCCCCCAGTCCTCCCTCTCTTTACAATTCCCGTCTAGATCCCTTTCTCTTCTTCCAAATTGTCCATCCCTGTTCTTGCTCCCTAATTCTTGGGTTTTATTCCAGGACTCTTTGTAATATTAAAATCAAGATAGGGGCTCTTGCCTATGGGCAAACAATTCAACTTCTGTGCTTTGCAAAGTCAACGTGTACAACTTATTGTAAGTGGCTCGGGGATGCATGTGTCAATGCAGACAGGTACGTAAAATAAGACTGACAGATTACCCGACGCACAAGCGGAGACTGGATATAGAGCAGATTAAGTGAACGATGCAATGATATTATGTATTGTTTTAAAGTGAGAAAAGAACACCAAGTAGACAGTGGCTCCCATCCTACTCGACATCGCTGCCGCCCCAGTAGTATGTGTATATATCCACGCCAAGGTACTCGTCCGTATACCACCTCACCTTCTCCTCCTTATGAGCAGCACCGGCACATGCGATTAGCGGCATGAAATGCTCCCCTCCCCTGGGCGGATGCATGAGGTCGGCACCGGGGAGGGACCTCCACGCTTCGAGGCCCTGCCACGGGTTCTTATCCACCACATCCGTCAGCGCACTGTTCCACTCCCTCGAGATGGCCTGGATGCGCGCGCCCTCAGGATTCCGCGACCCCCCGGAGCTGCGCATGGCCATCATGGCCCGGAGGTTGTGGAAGGACGCAAAGCCGGAGCCCACAATGGCGATATTCTTTGCGCGCAGCGCCCGCAGCGCCCGACCCATGCGCAGGTGACTTGTGGGATCCTCGCTGGCCAGCACCGACATCTGGACGATGGGTATGTCGGCCTCGGGGCGCACGAGCGTCATGGGCACAAACACGCCGTGATCCCACCCTCGTCTGGGGTCGACAACCACGTCGCTGAGCCCCTCGGCCCGGAATGCCGCAGCTGCCTCTGCGGCGATGCCGGGATCCCCCTTGGCCGGGTACTTGAGCTCGTACGTCTCGGGCGGGAAGCCGTAGTAGTCGTAGATGAGGTCCGGGTTGGCAGCGCCCGAGATGGTCGGGGCCGACGTCGACCAGTGTGCTGTGATGAGGATGATGGCGCGCGGTCGTTTATCCGGGTCGTTTAGGGAGAGGATCTTGGGGATGCGGTGGCTGAGGGAGTGGATGATGGATTTGTGTCCCGGGTCGCCGAGGAGGGGGAGGGGGCCTGGCAGAATCGACGTTAGTTTTTATGTTATCTGGGGTGCGGTCCATGATGGGGGTGATGGCATGTCAGAAATAACAAGACTTACCTCCCCCATGAGAGAGCGCAATGACTGGTGCGAGACCCATTCTCGTCGAGGCAGCAGCGGTCGAAGAGGTCGTGGTAGTAGCAGCGTAACGCAGAGAGGCCCAGGTCGCAATTCCGGTGACAGGTCCAATCAACATCCAAAGGCTCATGCTCTTCATGTCCTCTTTTTATCTTGAAGGGCAAAAAAAAAAAAAAAAAGAACTGACTGGAATTTACCCTTGGGCGCACCACCACCACCACCACGTACAAGAATGCGGGTCGGGTCCGGGTCTATTTATATACAAGGGTTGGTGACGTTTAAGTGGGTCCACTCCCGAGTCCCGATTTCCCCCGGTCCCGGAATCGCCGGACGGACCCACTTTTTCCGGAATTATCTTCGGGGGAAGTGGTGGGGGCGGGTGGGGGGAATTCCACAGGCCGCCCGCTTACGCAAGGATTAGGAAAAACCAAATAAGCAGAATAAGCGCGCGAGGCATGACGCCCATGCCACTCGGGCATTTGGGTTATGTCATCGTTTGATTTGGTAACCATTAGTAGTTAGCGGAAGATGCCGCCTTCAATCCCTATCGATTTTGGTGACGTTGGGACGATGGTGTAGCGGATTTTTTCATTGGAGGCGCAGCAGATCTTATTCGTTATCATGTTTATTCCTACTATATCGTCGTGGAGATACTAACGTTATTACCAAGTCAGCTTGCAGGTTCCCGTGCCTCCAAGCCACTCCTGACAACAGCATCAACGGCCCTGGCTGCGTAATCCATGTTTCCCTGCGACAACCCAGACATGGTAATGCGACCATTGGGAACGGCATAGATGTGGAACTTGTTCTGCAGCTCTTGGCATTGCGTCTTGCTCAACGGCAGTAAACTAGAGTATTCAGCCAGGCCTCCATGTCAGCATCAGCAAACATCTTGTCGAGTCACGTACCTAAACAGGCCACGCCCGCGTGTAATGAGTGACCAATCTCCCGGAGTCTTTTTGAGATGTTAGTGCCGGAGGAATAATCAGTTTGGTAGAACCTTGGACGAGATATTTCACCTTGTATACGTCGGTTAGAAGGGAGTACAGTTGCTTCCTATTCTGCCGGAGTCTCTCCCGCATCGGCCCTAGTTCGTGTCTCCTAGTAATGCCGGATATCAGCGTGGCATATAAATAGCAATTAGTTGTAGCCACCTATGGACTTACCACTGCTCCTCAGCCCGGGCGTTAGAGAGTACCAGATTGACCAACCTGGCCCCGTACGCGGGCGACGACGAAAACTCCCAACGGATCAGACACCGAAGCTGGTCTTTAACCCTGGCAGCAACGTCGTCGCTCGTGCAGACGACGTGCAGCGCGCCACATCGCTCCCCATAGAGACCAAAGTTCTTGGCAAACGACTGGCACACAGCCATCTCCATGCCCTTGTCCGCGCATAGACGCACCCCGTAGACATCCTCGTCCACGCCTTCACCCAGACCTTGGTAGGCAATGTCGAAAAAGGGAAGATGGCCGCGGGATTTCAGTTCCGCCACCACAATGTCCCATTGCTCACGACTAAAGTCGGCGGCTGTTGGGTTGTGGCAACAGCCCTGCAAGATGAAGATGCTGCCCCTGGGGGCCGTGCGTATCGCCGAGAGGACGGACGCAAAGTCGACTCTCCCGGTTTGCGAGATATAATGGTTATACGTGCGCATTTCGAGACCGGCGAGGCGCAGGAGTGGCTGGTAGTTAACCCAGGTCGGAGTTCCGACGTACACATGGGGCAGCACGTCGGTGGTGGAGCGCGCGAGGAACATGGCGCCGATGTGTATCGCGCCAGTCCCAGAAATGGTCTGCACGGTGGCGATCTGGGAGTATATGTTCTAAGCACACCTGGTGACTCGTAGAGAGGAACTGTAATTTAATTCGTTACCTTTCCTGTCTTTAGTATGGCAGACTCCTTTCCAAATACGACCTTGGCTGCGTTCTTGAGGAACGCCGCGTTGCCGACCGTGACCTCGTACTTTCTGTGTCAGTCCAAGTGTAGGTAGGTAGGATGAAACCTTGAACGATGGGGGTACTCACGTCATGTCCCGGATTATCCTCGTGCAGCTTCTTCTTGGCCTTTCATAATCCCCCAGACCTGTTAGGAGCCACGAGCAGTAGGTATATAAGGAGGAGGGGCTGGAGGGGACTGGGATTTACCTCTTTCAACACATCTAGTTCATGGTAGTCTCCATCTTCGTTTCTGTATGTTCCAACACCGAGATCAATCTTGGACGGGTCGTGGTCGCTGTCGCAGGCCGCTTTGACCTGGTACATGACATCCTCGGGGCCATTAGTGACACTGTCGAAAAACATGGCGAGTCTATTCGTGCCGTTGTATAGAAGCCTGGAGCGTAATAATAAGCACGGGTACATATTCATCAGTGAACTGCTCGATACGTACGTAAGGTGGCGTGCGTATAAAGCGTTGTCTATAGTCGACCAACCCACTCTGGTTTGCTTAACCTATACTACGGTACGGCGTTTGTCTTTTAGGCGCGATCTTCGAGTATAAAGGCGGCCCCGCATTCTCAGCGTCCTCTACCGCTTTGTCCGACTTTCCATATCCGATATGCGTACATGTAAGTAGTTGGTGTAGGTAGGTCGTGGTCAAGTGGTACCGAAATACTCCGAGAAGCTGACACAAAGAAACCCGTTTAAATGACTCCGCTCCGGTATTACACTTTATCTCAAATTCTAATATTTCAGGATATTCTAATAGTACCTGGTATGATCTGAACAACGGTACTTCTTCTTACCTGTTCTGCAATCTGTCTTTCTTTTTCTCCCTCTCTGTCGTCCGGGCTGTCATCATGGTCGACACATTCACATCCGAATTCACCGTCGGCGAGTCCATCACCACAGATCCAATTCCCGAGTCGGATTTCATACCCAACAGCGGCAACCTATTCCCCAAGTTCCCCGACCAGATCAGGAAGACCGCCGTCGAGGTGTGGCTCTTCGACGCCATTGCTGAAGACGGCAGCAGCGCCATCACAATCTCCTTCTTCCGGGATGCCCTGGCGGCCCCGGCGGGATTCCGCATCGCCGTCAATGCGAGCTGGTCCGACGGGACCATCTGGGGCAAGCCGCTGATCTTCCCCAAGTCACTCATCACCTCCAAGGGGCCCGACGTGGGTACCGGTGCCGTGACGGGCGTGTGGCGGACCGACGAGGACAACAAGAGCCATGCCACATTCGAGGTCGCCGCGGATCTCTCGACTGCCAAGGTCACCTTTGACGTGCCTGGAAAAGTCGTCGGTACTCTCGAGCTCGAGTCCCTGGGCTTTCACCCCCTCCCCAAGTCGACCAGAGAGGCGGAAGCGGCGCCGAGTATCTACTGGATGCGGTCCATCGCCAAGGCGGCCGCCACGGTCAACATGGTGTTTACCTCGCCGTCGGCAGACGGAGAGTCTACCACGGAGAGAACCCTGGTAATTGGAAAGGACGGGAATCCCGCCTTTGGCGGCGTGGATCGGTCCTGGGAATCGGTGGGGTGGACGCAGGCTGTCACTGATTCGGTGTTTCTGCGCGCAAAGTCTGGGCCGTATGATCTCCACTTCATGCTGCTAGTTGGAAAGGCGGAGCAGGATTACCGCCTTACTGCGTCTGCAAGTTTGTACCGGGATGGAGAGCTCGTGTGCGCGCCACATGATGTGCTGCATCACACTGAAGACGGAACCACAACTGGGGCGGCGACGACGAGAGGGGACGTGGATATGTTGGTGGTGAAGAAACTGTTCGAGGGGGAGGGTCTCCCTGCGCCGTTCCGTCATCAGAATGTTGGATATCAGCTCGAGTATACTTCCGGCGGGCCAGATGGGAAGACATGGGTGTTTGAGACTCGCCATCAGCGAGCCTGGTACCGCAAGCCTACAGGTCCCGGTACGGGAAGCTCGGGGTTTATCGTCTCTGTTACTGGTGGAGAGGCTGGTAAGGGGAAGTCGTTCCAGGGTTGGGGGTATGAGGGCCAGGTTGTCTTGCCCGAGTAGTGGAAATTAACAGACCTTTTCTTCTGGTAATGTTGGCGTGCATTTATAAGTGTTGACAGAAATTGAATTCTTTATACATTATCAAAGTATCCCGAATCTAGTATGTACTGGTGCCCAAGTCCAAGTATAGAGGGTGAATGGTTAATGAATACCTGGATACTGTGCATATCAACATGCCAAATTGTCACTTGAATTTATTCCGGAATGGACAGAAGAGGACGAAACGACGCTCCTGGCAGTTGGGTACGACGGTCCCTGCGCAAGGTTCGTAGTCTTCTCCCGCGAGTGGCAACTGGCATGTACTCAGCTCGGTGTGTCGGAGTCGGCCATCCTTAGATGGTAATTACTTGTAGTTCCCGATAGTAATTACCACTGTCCCTTGCACACAGTAACATGTATGCGGCGGGAAACGTACTGAATGTGCTCTTGCCGCCGTTCATGTACGTACAGAGACACTCGCTTCGGACCAGCCCAGAGGGGTTTGCAATCCGGCCAGGGACATTCAGCCAAGGCGGACAATCGTTTAATTGTTTCTAATTTTGGCTCTTGATATTAGTCCCTGCCATCCTTTAGGTAACATCTGCCTCCGATGCTGATCGCGAAATGTCGGCGATGTTCGGGAACCACGCCAAGACTTTCCCTTGCCACGCCGAAAGGCACGGCTGAATACATGTAGGTTTCAGCTGTGTGTATGTGTATGCATGTAATGTAGTAGGACCCTTATTTCTTGTTACCCTGGATAGGACAGGGCCATATTGGCTTGATAATCTGATATGCGAACTTGTTGCTAATACCCCTGAACTGCGAACGAATAGTATAGCACCGTGATGTTCCGGAAACGTTCGATCATCGCCGATATTCTCCAGTCACCACATGGCAGCACGTGGGAAAGTCTTAGTCTTACTCGCAGTCCCGCAATGTATGTTGTGTACATCCCGTAGACGCTCCCATAGATATGTATGTGGACGAGAGACACCTCCCACTCGAGCTACAGTCCTTCTCGTCACTTGTTTCCACAAGGTCGCTCCTCATCCATCTTCTCACCCTGGCTCAACCCGGACGCCCACATTATCCCTTCTCCCCTCACCAATTAGAAACCACATCCTAGAGCCTGTCCACCATGACGAAGATCCAGGAGCAGGAGCCCATCGCCGTCATCGGCATGGCATGCCGCTTCCCCGGCGGCTCAGACACTCCCTCGAAGCTCTGGGAGCTACTAGAGAAGCCTCGCGACCTCTCCAAGCGTGTCCCCGAGGACCGCTTCGACTCGACCGGGTTCTTCCATAAGAACGGCACTCATCACGGTGCCACTGACTGTCGCGATGCGTACTTCCTGGAGGAGGACGTTACGCGATTCGACAATGCCTTTTTTAACATTCAGCCTGGTGAGGCTGAGGCACTGGACCCGCAGCAGCGTCTGCTGATGGAGACAGTCTACGAGTCTCTGTAAGTGACACTGAGAGCCATGTCCCCATGACAGCAGTACATATGTAGGCATTGGTCGAATTTATGGCTGACCACCCTCCCACAGATGCACTGCCGGGCAGACCGTGGAAGGTCTGCGTGGCTCCCGGACGGCCATGTACGTCGGCCTCATGTGCGATGACTGGTCGCAAATGACCAGCCGCGACTGGGACCTGGTGCCGACGTACACGGCCACGGGCACTAGCCGTGCTGTCGTGTCGAACCGAATCTCGTACTTCTTTGACTGGCACGGCCCGAGCATGACTGTTGACACGGCATGCTCCTCTTCGCTCGTGGCGGTCCACCAGGGCGTGACGTCCCTGCGCAATGGCGAAGCCCCCATCGCCGTCGCCGCCGGTGCCAACTTGATTCTGGCTCCCGGCATGTGGATCGCCGAGAGCAACCTGCACATGCTGTCGCCGACGGGCACCAGCAAGATGTGGGACGCCGCCGCCGACGGCTACGCCCGCGGCGAGGGCATCGCGGCCGTGGTGCTGAAGCCTCTCAGCGCCGCTCTTCGGGACGGGGACAACATCGACTGCATCATCCGCGAGACGGGCGTCAACCAGGACGGCCGCACCGCGGGTCTGACCATGCCCAGCAACACGGCCCAGTCGCAGCTCATCCGCGACACGTACCGTCGAGCCGGCCTCGACATCAACGATCCCAGGGACCGTCCGCAGTTCTTCCACGCCCACGGCACTGGCACGCCTGCTGGTGATCCGCAGGAGGCCGAGGCTATCTCGCGGGCCTTCTTCGACAAGTCCGACGTCAAGGATCCGCTCTATGTGGGATCCATCAAGACCGTCATCGGGTCAGTCGAACCTGTCTGTTGAATGTCGACTGTCAGTCAGTCTTCCAACATCAAGTTAAGCTAACATTGTGGGGGTGGTGGGATTCTCCCCCCGGACAGACACACCGAAGGCACCGCCGGCCTCGCCAGTCTCATCGGCACCACGCTGGCCATGAAGCACGGCACCATCCCGCAGAACCTGCATTTCAACACGCTGAGTGATCGAGTCGCCCCTTTTTGTGCTCACCTCAGGGTTCCCGCCAAGTCGTTGCCGTGGCCGAGTCCCGTGACCGGTCAGCCGCGTCGTGCCAGCATCAACAGTTTCGGTGAGTTTCAAGTTCTTTTTATTCGATGACGTATGAATGATTTTTTCGTCAAAAGAGAGGACCATGGAAGAAGGAACGAACAAGAGATTCTGACATCCTTCCTCAAATAGGTTTCGGCGGCACAAATGCACATGCAATTATCGAGGGTTACGAACCCGAACAACCTCCGCACCACCTGGTCACAGGACTCACCACCACCACCAAGACCTCGTTGTTCACCCCTCTCACCATCTCGGCGACGTCGTCTTCATCCCTCCGTTCTATGCTCTCTGACCTACAGAAGTATCTCGTGAACCACCCCGACACGAACCTGCGCGATGTGGCATACACGCTCCAGTCTCGTCGGTCGACATTCAGCTACCGTAAATCTGTCGTGTGTCGGAGTGTCGATGACGCCGTCAACAGGATCGAGGGTCTCCTCGTTGACACCTCTGGTGAGAATGGGCTGAACTCGCGATATGCTGATGTGTCCAATCCCAGCAGCATCCTCGGCGTCTTCACAGGCCAGGGTGCCCAGTGGCCTCGCATGGGCGCATGGCTGATTGAAGAATCACCATTCGTGGCCCAGCGCCTCGACGAGCTCGATCAGGCCCTCGCTACCCTCCCCGAGGGTGACCGCCCTGACTGGAAGCTGTCCGAGCAGCTCCTCGCCGATGCATCCGCTTCCCGACTTTCCGAGGCAGCCATCGCCCAGCCGCTGTGCACGGCTGTGCAGGTTGTGCTCGTGGACTTGATCAGGGCCGCTGGCATCCATCTGCGTGCCGTGGTTGGCCACTCGTCTGGTGAGATTGGCGCTGCCTACGCTGCCGGTTTCCTGTCCGCCACCGATGCCATCCGCGTCGCATACTACCGCGGTGTGTACGCCAAGCTGTCGCGCTCTCCCAAGGACGAGAGCATCATGGGTGCCATGATGGCCGCTGGCACCTCGTACGAGGACGCGCTGGAGCTCTGCTCTCTGGAGGAGTTCGAGGGCCGCCTCCAGGTCGCTGCCCGCAACTCGTCCACCAGCGTGACTCTTTCCGGTGACGAAGACGCCATCGACGAGGTTGTCGAGATCCTCAAGGACGAGGGTAGGTTCGCCCGCAAGCTCAAGGTCGACACCGCCTATCACTCGCACCATATGCAAGCCTGCGCCGCGCCGTACCTTGCTGCCCTGGAAAGGGCCAACATCACTGCCAAGGACGGTAACGGAACCACCTGGTACTCGAGCGTTGTCGATGGCCAGGTCATGACCAAGGAGATTATCCAGCAGTCGCAGTACTGGGTCGACAACATGACCAACGCCGTCTTGTTCGCCCCCGCAGTCGCCACCGCTGTCGCCCAGGCTGGACCCTTCGACATTGCCATTGAGTTTGGTCCCCACCCGGCCTTGAAGGGCCCGTGTCTTGATACTGTGGAGGAGGCGGCGGGATCCAAGATTCCGTATACCGGCCTCCTGGCGCGTCAGAAGAATGATGTGGAGGAGCTGTCGGCCGCCCTGGGTTTCCTTTGGACCCAGCTCGGTGCCGGTTCTGTCAACTTTGACGGCTTCGAGAATACCATCTCCGGTGCCTCCTCGCCCAGACGGCTCGTCTCCAACCTCCCCGCGTACCCCTTTGACCACTCACGCTCCTTCTACACCCTCACTCGGTTCTCGGGCGGCCACCAGAACATGCACTCGCCCTTGCACCCTCTGCTTGGACGCCGGTGCGTGGAGACGGAAGCCGACGACGAGGTCTCATGGCGCAACATCCTGCGCTCCTCCGAGAACAGCTGGCTCCAGGGACACGCACTCCAGGGCCAGGCTGTGTTCCCTGCCATGGGCTACATCGCCATGGCTGTCGAGGCCGCCGCTTCCCTGGCCGGTCCTGACCGGAAGCTCGGTCTGATCAGCCTGGAAGACGTCGTCATCGGCCGCGCCATGGCGTTCGGTGATGAGAGTGTCGGCATGGAGGCCAAGGTGGCCCTAAAGGTCAGCCACTTTGCCGACGACGAGCTCCGGGGTAAGATTACCTGCCACTCGGGCCTGCCCCATGATAGCGCCACACCTCTCGCCTTGAACTTCAGCGCTACTGTCAACGTCACCTTCCACGAACCGGAGGCAGAGTCGCTGCCCGCCGTCAGGACCGACGAGATCAATCTCGCCAATGCCGAGCCGCAGCGCCTGTACTCGCAGTTCAACAAGCTCGGTTACAACTACAGCCCGCCGTTTACCGGCGTAACGTCCGTCCATCGCAAGAAGGGCTTCGCGACCGGCACTATCGAGGACATCTCCGGAGACGACTGGGAGGACCAGCTCATTGTCCACCCTGGTCTGCTCGACTCGGCACTCCAGACCGCCTTCGCCGCCTACTGCCACCCTCACGACAACCGGTTCTGGACCCTCCATGTCCCTACCGCCATCCGCTCCATCGTCATCAACCCGTACTTCACGGACCGAGGCGCCGGTCGTCACCGCCAGTTCGAGTACCAATCCTCATGCCGCGATGGCCTGGAATCGCCCGTTGAGGCTGACATCAATGTGTTTGCCGGACAGGGACAGTCTCACGCGTTTGTGCAGTTTGAATCCGTCCGTGTCCAGCCCTTCTCCGTGGCTGGGCCCCAGGATGATGCCCTCATCTTCTCGCGCTTCGACTACAAGCTGGCCGAGCCCGACGCAACTGTGGTTGTCGAGGGCGAGGGTCTCCCACCCCCGGATGCCGACGTCATCTTCCAGACCATCGAGCGCGTGGGCTTCTTCTATCTCCGTCGCATCCACGAGACCATCACGCCTGCCGAGGCCGCTGCCACACTGCCTCACTACAAGCTACTCGTCGAGTTCACTGGCAGGGTCGTTCCCCGGGTTGCCGCTGGAGAACATCCCACCGTGCCCAAGGAGGCCATGGGCGACACGACTGCCTATATCAATTCGCTGCTTGCCAAATACCGCCACCGTTCCGATATGCAGCTCATCGGCATTGTCGGCGAGAACATTATCCCCGAGATTCGGCGTAGCGGCAGCATGATCGAGCACATGCTGCAGGATGGAGTCCTGGATCGATTCTACGAGGAAGGCTTCGAGTATGCCAACATCTGGATCGCCCGTGTCATTGCCCAGATTGCACACCGCCATCCTCGCATGAACATCTTCGAGGTTGGCGCCGGCACTGGCGGCTCCACCCGCGCCATCCTGCCCAAGCTGGGCGACGCCTTTGCGAGCTACACCTTCACCGATCTCTCCGCTGGCTTCTTCGAGCGTGCCAACGACCGCTTCATCAACTACGCTGATAGGATGATATACAGCACTTACAACATGGAAAACTCTCCCGCGGAGCAAGGATTCGAGGAGGGCTCGTACGATGTTGTGCTGGCGTCCAACGCCCTGCATGCCACCGGCAAGCTGGACGAGACCATCTCCAACGCTCGCCGCCTCCTCCGTCCTGGTGGTTACCTGGTCCTCGTGGAGATTATGGGCAATGACTTCCTGGGTATTGGTTGCTCCATGGGTGGTCTGCCGGGATGGTGGGCTGGTGCTGCCGTCGATTCTACTCGCAGCGACGGCCCATGTCTGAATGTGAACCAGTGGGATGCACTGGTCCGCCGCCATGGGTTCAATGGTGTCGAGACCCACACGCCTCTCGACCGCAAGCTGCAGTGGTATGCCGTCCTGGTCTGCCGCGCGGTCGACGACCGAGTCGTCAGTCTCCGCGAGCCCCTTAGCACCACATCTCCCGTGCCCATATCTGCTGCGGATGAGCTGGTCATCGTGGGTGGCCGCACGCCCGCTGTGGCGAGTCTTGTCAAGGAGTCCACCGAGCTGCTCAAGACTCGCTACTCCACGATTACTCACATTGAGACGCTGGAGGAGTTCAACACTACCCACTTGTCTCAAGGAAGCTCTGTCCTGTCACTCACTGAGCTTGACGAGCAATTCCTCGAGGTCCGTACCGAGGCCAAGCTCGCGGCCCTCAAGACACTCTGGAGGAATGGCCGCACCATCTCGTGGGTGACTCGCGGTGCCAGGAAGGAGAACCCTCACACTTCCTCCATGGTCGGTCTGGCCCGTGTCATGCGTTACGAGTACCCCCATCTGAACCTGCAAATCGTGGACTACGACAGACTGCCAGAGTCGAAGGCCGTTGCCGAGTCCCTCCTCCGCCTCGAGCTTGGCAAGACCTGGGAGAGCGAAAGCCTCCTCTGGACTGTGGAGCCGGAGCTGCACTACGTCGACGGTCAACTCTTTATTCCCCGTCTGTACCCGTACGACGAGGCTAACAAACGCTGGAACACGTCACGTCGTACTGTGACGACGGAGGTTGACCCGCATGAGACCACGGTGGTCCTGGAGCCGTCCACGGATGGCAAGGCAGTCAAGCCATGTGCCATCTCACCGCTGCGTGTGCGATCCGACCCCCCGAGACGCAGCAGCGGGAAGCAGGTAACCATCCGACTTCAGCAGTCACTCCTGCAGTCTATCAAGGTCGGCGAGGCCGGGTTCTTCACCCTGTGCGCAGGCACCGATGCGGAGTCTGGCGAGTCCCTTGTGGCATTCGTCGACACACCTCCCGAATCCTCTGTTCAAGTACCCGTAGAGTGGACTGTCAAGACAACAGAGTCCGCGGGGGGCAGCACCGCCATCGGATATGCCGCGACTCATCTCCTTGCTCAGAGCATCATTGCAGCAGCCGTCCCACGATTCGGCACGCTGGTTGTTCACGAGGCGAGCAGTCTTCTCAAGGATGCTCTCGACAAGGAGGCTGCCGCGGAAGGCATTCAGATGGTCTTCACCACCGCTGAGAAGACCGGCAAGGTGGACGATGGAACTGTTCACATCCACGAGAGGCTCCCCGCACGTCTTGTCCAGAAGCTGCTGCCACGCGACGTCTCAGTCTTCGTCAACCTGTCTCCCGCGTCGGGTGCCAGTGAGCTGCTCAGGAGCTGCCTCGCCCGGCACACCGCCACCGCCACCGTCGAGGATTTCGTCCGCATCCAGCCATATATCTCACCTAATGCCGACATGTCGGAGCCTGGCCAAGCCTTGAGGACTACATGGAATGCAGTGTCAAGGCATCGTCGCCGGACCAGCAACTTGGAGATCTCCAGTGTCATCTCGCTCAACGAAGCCAACAGCGTCAACCCTGTTGAGGGCCCGCTCACAGTTGTTGACTGGAATACCAAGTCTGTGGAGGTTGCCTTGAGGCCTATCGACCACGGCACGATCTTCCGCGCCGACGGTACTTACTTCCTGCTCGGTCTTTCCGGTGAGCTCGGCCAGTCGCTGTGCAGCTGGATGGTGTCCCACGGCGCGCGCAATGTCGTTCTCAGCAGCCGCAGTCCCAAGGTCGATCCGCGGTACATCGAGGAGCTTGCTGGCCAGGGGGCCAATGTCAGGGCTCTGGCTTGTGACATCACGCGCCGGGAGTCTCTGCGAGCGTGCTATGATACTATCCGCGCCGAGATGCCGCCCATCATTGGTGTCGCAAACGGTGCCATGATCTTGGAGGATGTCATGTTCGATGACCTCGAGTTCGAGTCGCAGGAGAGGGCCATGCCACCCAAGGTCGAGGGCAGCTTGTATCTTGACGAGCTCTTCTACGATACTCCCCTCGACTTCTTCGTCCTGCTGACATCCTTGGCGCATATTGGTGGCAACACTGGTCAGTCTACCTACGTCATGGCCAATCTGTTCATGGTGGCGCTTGCGGCGCAGCGTCGTGATATTCGCGGTGTCGTGGGATCCGACATGGCCATCGGCTCCGTCACTGGCATGGGTTTCTTCGAGCGCTCCGCCCTGGACAAGGATCACTTCTCTCGCATGGGCTACCGCAACATGTCTGAGCAGGACCTGCACACGCAGTTCGCCGAGGCTATCCTCGCTGGTAAGCCTGGCGCCAAGGGCATTCCCGAGGTGGCCATCGGCCTCCAGCCCTACCGGGATACGCCCAACATCCAAGCTCAGCTGCGGATGGATCCCAGGTTTAAGCACTACCTCCTCCAAGACCGGGGTGCCAACGCCCAAGGCCAGGCAGGCGGAAGCCAGGGCAACGCGAAGCCCCGTGTCCGGCTGGCCTCCGTTACGACACGCGCCGAGGCCATCAAGGTGGTGTTTGATACCTTTGTGGACCGCCTCAAGCGCATCCTGCTCATGTCTGCAACTGAGGTCATCGATCCGATGGTTTCTCTCGTGGAGCTGGGAGCTGACTCCATCATGGCCGTTGATGTCCGCGGATGGTTCCTCAAGGAGCTCGACGTCGACGTACCTGTGCTCAAGATTCTTGGCCCCGGCGAGACGATTGCGTTGTTGGTGGAGGAGGCAGTTGACAAGCTTCCGGTAGACATTGTCGACATCAGTAAACTCGAACACGGCGGCGAGCCTGACCTCACGCAGACTGCCCCAGCTCCAAAGCCAGAGCTTGTCCGGCAACCGGAACTGCCGCCGCAGCCGACAAGCGCTGCCCCTTCATCCGACACGGGCTCCGATAGCTCGCCAACCTCGAACTCAGTATCCGAAACGCAGACCGCGACGCCGCTCGAGACACCCATGAGCACCACCGAAGCGGGCTATTTCAAGCAGGAGAGCCAGCAGCTGCAGCAGAAGCTGCAGAAGCACCAAGAACAGACAAGTCAGAGCTGGCGCCAGAAAGTTGTTGAATCGTCCACTGAGCATACGGAACAGATGACATTCGGTCAGAACCGGTTCTGGTTCCTCACCCACTACGTTGACGACCCGACAACATTCAACATCGCCTACGTCGGCAAGCTCACGGGCCGCATCCGGGTCGACGATCTCTCCAAGGCGGTGCAGGCCGCGGCGCAGCGACACGAGTCGCTTCGCACGCGCTTCTTCTGGTCCGACGACGATACCAAGACGCCCATGCAGGGCATTCTATCCAACACTCTTGTCCGTCTGGAGACGGCAACCATCAAGTCAGCAGCAGAGGCTGCCCAGGAACTCGACGAGATGCGCGCCTACGTGTGGGATCTGGGCGACTGGGTGCCGCTCCGCATGCGACTGCTCTCCCTCTCGGATACGGAGCACTTCCTCCTCATCGGCACTCACCACATCTCCATGGACGGCCACAGCTTCAGCGTGCTGATGCTCGACATTCAACAGGCTTACAACAGCCCAGGCCAACGGCTCGCACCCCTGCCGGTGGCCTCTCAGGCTCGGGCCTTCGGAGCTCAGCAGCGCTTGTCCTACGAGTCGGGCAAGTTCAAGGCTGCCATCGAACACCACCGCAGCCAGCTGCCAGCGGCGGATCTTGTCCGGCCCATCGAGCTCTTCTCCTTTGCGCGCACCCAGGTCCGGCCGGCCCTCGACCACTACGGCACACACATCGCCAAGACGCATCTCCCGCTCGCCACCGCGGCCAAACTCAAGCAGCTTGCAAGGGGACACCGCGCCACGGCATTCCACGCGTACCTCGCGGGTCTTCAAGCGCTGCTCTTCCGCCTCCTGCCCGCCGCGACGACGGACAAGGTCTTTGTCGGGCTGGCGGACGCCAACAGGCTGGACAGCAAGTTCATGGGCAGCATTGGAAACTTCCTCAACGTCCTCCCTGTCCGATTTGACCGCGCGGACAGGCAGACGTTTGGCCAGGCCATGGAGGTGGCGCGGGACAGGGCGTACGGCGGTCTGAAGCACTCAGCCCTGCCTTTTGACCTCCTGCTTGACGAGCTTGAGGTGCCGCGGTCCAACGCTTGGGCGCCCGTGTTCCAGATCTTCATGGACTACCGACTTGTGGTCAAGGAGCATGCTAACAAAGACTGGATCGGGTGCAAGATCAGCGAGGAGAACTGGCACACCTCCAGGAGCGGATACGATGTCGCTCTGGAGATTATGGAAGGCCATGACGGAGCCATTGTGGCTATGCACGTGCAGAAGGCACTGTATGATGCCTCCGCAGCGGATCTCCTGCTCAAGACCTACGTCAATGTGCTGAATCAGGTGGCGGCTAAGGGGGATAAGTTTGCGGTTAAGGAGTTGGCGACGTGGGATACCGAGACCGTGCAGAGAGGGCTGGCGACTGGCCATGGTATGTGCTGCTGACCTACATCTGTTCTAGTTCCGTTGCTAACGTCGTTTTTGAAATACGCAGGCCCCAACCTGACGCTCGAGTGGCCTGCCACCGTGGCCCATCGCATCGATCAGGTCATTGCGGAATATCCGGACGCAGTGGCCCTCAAGGACGGCCACGGCAGATGTCTGACGTACAAGGAAATGGACGAGAGAGTGGAGAGCATTGCCCACACCCTCCGTGAGCATGTTCCCAGGACTGACAAGCAACCCATCGTCGGGGTGCTTCAGACGCCTTCGGCCGACTGGATGTGTTCCTTGCTGGCGATCCTCCGGGTCGGAGGTATTTACCTGCCCCTGGATCTCCGGAACGGAGCCCCGCGCCTCAAGAGCAATGTCGATGCGGCGCGGCCGGTGGCCGTGTTGACGGACGCTTCGTCGGCAGGACAAGTCACGGATGTCTGCCACCACTCCGATGTGGTCGTCATTAACGTATCCCATCTTCCCGCATCCACCGGGCTGCCTAGGACGGAGACGACGGCCGCCACAGCTGATGGGTCTGCATACATCATCTTCACCAGCGGTTCGACCGGCGAGCCCAAGGGCATCGTCGTCAAGCACTCCGGTCTCCGCGCCAACCTCGAAGGCTACCATCGTGAGTGGGCCATCGACACCATGTCCGACGTGGTGCTGCAGCAGACGGCGCTCAGCTTCGACGCGTCGCTGGTGCAGATCTTTGCCGCTCTGACCACCGGGGGGTCGCTCTTTGTCGTTCCCGCCGATGCGCGTGGCGACCCGAGTGAGGTGACGAAGCTAATGGTCGAGAATGGTGTGACCATGACCCAGGCAACGCCCTCCGAGTACGACATGTGGTTCCGCTTCGCCCCGGAGACCCTGCACCGGTGCAGCACGTGGAAGGCTGCCTGGTTTGGTGGTGAGCGCGCTGGCCCTTCGGTCCTGGATGGGTTCCGCAAGGCGTGCAAGGCCATCCCGAGCCTCCGCGTCTTCACTAGCTACGGCCCTACCGAGTCGACTATCTCGGCCATGAAGGGTGAGGCAGACGTGCGCAATCCTGACCTCAGGGTCCCCGTCCCGGGCCGTCTCCTGCCAAACTATGCCGCGTACATTGTCGATGACAGTCTGCAGCCTGTGCCTACCGGTGTGCCGGGTGAGATTGTGCTCGGCGGCGCCGGCGTTGGGGCCAACGAGTACCTCAACCAGAAGGATATGACGGACAAGCAGTTCCCCAGGGACAAGTTCACCTCTCAAGGCGACAGTGGCTGGGGCCGCATGTATCGCACCGGCGACTACGGGCGTCTTGATGCCCGGGGCTACCTTACCGTCGAGGGCCGCATCGCCGGCGACACGCAGGTGAAGCTTCGAGGGTTCCGTATCGAGCTGGCCGAGATTGAGCGTGTCATGGTCAAGGAGGCCGATGGGACTATATCTGACGCGGTGGTTACGCTACGTGGAGAGGGTGAGCAGGAACGGTTCCTGGCGGCGCATGTCGTCTTCAACGGCAAGATTCAAGGCGAAAAGGAGACAGGGGAGGCGGTTGACAAGCTCCGAGCTCGACTCCCGCTCTGCCTGCCGCAGTACATGTGTCCTGCCGTCATTGTCCCCTTGGACTCGCTCCCGCTCACGTCTCACCACAAGGTCGATCGGAAGGCGTTGCAGACGCTGGAGCTTCCGAAGGTGGAGGCCTCTGTGGCCGAACAGCTGCAGAACCTCACGGCTACGGAGAGGACCCTCGCCGATCTGTGGGACAGCCTGCTCCCGCCTCGCCCGGCGGCTGATGCCCTGGGCCCGCGGTCCCACTTCTTCTCCTCGGGCGGCAACTCGCTTCTGCTCGTCAAGTTGCAGGCTGCCATCAAGCGTGAGTTTGGTGATGCGCCGCGGTTGAGCAAGTTGATGAGCGCGCCTGAGCTTGGGAGCATGGCGGCTCTGCTGGATGATGGTGTGGGCAGGGTGAACTGGGACAAGGAGATTGCGCTCGACGACGAGCTGGATGGTAGCTCGTGGCGAGCAAGGGCTACTCCGGCCGGTGCCGACGGCATCAGCGTCCTCATCACCGGCGCTACGGGATCACTTGGTCGCCGCATCACACAGCGCCTGGCTGATGACGACCGTGTGTCGCGCGTTGTGTGTTTGGTCCGGCCCGTGGATGGACGCGACATGGCAAACGTGTTCCCTGGCATCGGCGACAAGGTAAAGATTGTGCCAGCCGACCTGCCGACTCTCCCCGCCGACAGTGATATCCCTGACATCGACGTGGTGCTGCACTGCGCCGCTGACCGCAACTTCTGGGATGGTTACCACGCCGTCAAGCCCGTCAACGTGGACACGGCCAAGGCTCTCGCGCGACTGTGTCTCCGCAGGGGGGCGACGCTGCATGTGCTCAGCTCGGGGGCCATGGCAGCGTACGAGGGTGACGACAAGACCTCTGGCGGCAGCCTTCCGCGGCCGAGTCCGGACGACGGCTACCTGTCGTCCAAATGGGTGGCCGAGCGCTACCTTGCCCGCGTTGCACGGGAGACGGGCCTGCCGCTGACGGCGCACCGGCCGACAAGGGTGTCGGACGCTGAGGCTCTCCGTGTGGAGCAGATGGGCAAGACGGAGGTGGGCATGGCGAACACTATGCTGTCGTTGTCGGAGAAGCTCAATGTGCGGCCTGATTTCACGAATCTGGGTGGCATTATTGATCTCAGCCCGCTGGAGGATGCGGTCGAGGCGGTGACGCAGGCCGTCACTACCAACATACGGGAGGAGGCTGGTGGCATTCGCATCATCAACCACGCGGGGACGGCCCGGATGCGTACCAACGCCCTGGCCGCGCACGCGGAGGAGCTGTTTGGACGCGCGGAGAACCGCGCGGTGATGGGGCTGCCGTCCGTGTCGGCGCTGCACTGGGTTGGGCTTGCGAAGCGGGCGGGGCTGTTTGAGTGGTTCTTTACGGCGCAGGATCTTGTTGTCGAGGATGGGGAGGGGAATACGATTGCTAGTAGGCGGTAGGGGGTTGTAGTACGGTTGTATGGGTTTTGTGAAGTTGTGTGGTTTGTATAGGAGGATATAGGCGTTGGGTGTTGGGTGGTGGCTTGGGTCCAAGTCTTTTCTTGTTGGTGTACTGGATACAGAGTAGGTAGAGATTTCTTTGTTAGCTTTACTCTTTTATCTCGTGTTTCCGTCTGAGTCTCTGTTGTTTCTTTAATAATGACTGTAGATTTTGGTTGCCTCTTCTCGACGTTCATGAGTTGTAAAGAAGATGTGTGCATCCTAGACAACCACAGCACCACGGGCTGGCCAATTTTACAGAATAAATAACGGCAACCCCCCAGGATAAAGCTGGATGATAATCATACTGATAGAAAATTATTTTGTCGGTGATGTGTTATAGTCAACAAGCACGTCCCTGTGAGGGAGGAGGGTTGGGTCTAAGTGTATAGGGTATAGGGTAGGTCCATGTTGCTGATGTACAGTTACTTTTGAGCAATACCGGAGCATGTGGTCATGACGAGAGGGCCGAGATAATTCGATCTCCCTTTAGAAGATAGGTATAAACTGTGAAAAAAAAAAAAAAAAAAAAAAAAAAAAGTCAAAGTTCTGCAATCCTACTCTGTTCATAGCGTCGACTTGCTGCTGCGGTGCTATGAGCCGATATGCGACACCCCGCACACATACACACACACACACTCTCTCTCTCTCTCTCTCTCTCTCACTCACTCACTTGACACCTGAGTAACCTCGAATGAGCACACAGCACCTAAACTCTCCATCATTCATCTCGACTCACCCACAACCCACTCCCCCCCCCAACACGGCTGCGAATCCATCATGGACGATCAGAAAGGACCGCTGCCGCCATATACCCCGACCGATACGGCGCCACCACCTGCGTCCACGAGGCAGCGGCGCCCGCCCCGTCGTCGTCGGGCCCTCCGCCGATCCCGCACCGTCCGCGTCCTCGCTCTGGCCTGCCTGGCCTTTATCGTGCTCGCGCAATGGAAGCAGCTGTGGCGCAGTGAGCGCAGAGCACCACCGCATCTGTCCGTGGACAAGCTCAACGACAATCTCGAGGCGTGCAGGAAGCTCCGCGTCAAGCCCGAGGACCCCGCCGGACCGGGCCGCTCCAGGAACGACCGATACCTCGACGGCGGCGGCGGGAAGCCGACGCTCATCAAGAACGCTCTCATCTGGACGGGCGAACCTGTCCCGGGCACGAGTGACGAGGATGCCCGCGCTGGTGTCGGGTGGGCGTGGTGGCTGGGCGATGTGTTGGTGGAGAGAGGCCTGATCACCAAAGTCGACAACAAGATCCCGGCCAGCGAGGTGCCCCGGGACGCCATCATCTACGATGCGGAGGGGCGCCGCCTGACGAGTGGCATTATCGACATGCACAGCCACGCAGGTATCAGTCCGCTGCCCGGGCTGAACGGCAACGACGATACAAACGAAGCCTCGGACAACATCACCCCCTGGGCGCGCTCCATCGACGGCCTGTTCCCGCTCGACCCCCAGATCCAGGTCATCAAGTCGGGCGGCGTGACCTCGTCTCTCATCCTACCCGGCTCCGCCAACAATATCGGCGGCGAGGCCTTCCTCATCAAGCACGCCGTCGGCAGGGGTGACGGCCGCCCGGAGCTGAGCGCCGCGTCCATGCTCGCCGACCCGGACCGCACGTGGCGGTACATGAAGATGGCGTGCGGAGAGAACGCGAAACGCGTGCACGGGAGTCGGACGACGCGGCCGGTGACGCGGATGGGCGAGAGCTACGATTTCAGGCGCGCGTTTGAGAAGGCGAGCCAGTTGGTCCGGCGCCAGGATGACTGGTGCGACAGGGCTGGAGAGGTCGGTGTGCGGAGCATGGACGAGTACCTCCCGGAGGATCTCGAGTGGGAGGCGCTGGGGGCGGCTCTGCGTGGTCAGGTCCATGTCAATGCGCATTGCTACACGGTCAATGACCTCGAGGCCATGGTTGATCATAGCAATGAGTTTGAGTTTCCCATCCGCGCCTTTCATCACGCTCACCAGGCTCATCTGGTGCCAGAGGTAAGTAACCATAGTAATTTAGTACTTGCTCAGCCCTCGTCACCGATGGGGGCATGTCATGTCCCAAAAAGACTCCCAACTAGAATAAACACTGACGCCGTGTAGATCCTCAACCGCACCTGGGGTGGACGTCCACCAGCCTTGGCCATCTTTGCCGACAACATGTACTACAAGGCGGAGGCCTACATCGGCACCCCGTCTGCCGGAAAGATGCTGTACGATCAAGGCCTCACCCCCATCTACGTGAGCGACAACCCCGTCCTCAACGCCCAGCACGTCGTCCTCGAGGCAGCCAAGGGCTTCCACTACGGCCTGCCGTACCACGCCGCGCTGGCGAGCGTCACGACGGCGCCGGCCGATACCCTCGGCATGGGCCAGCGGCTGGGCAAGATCAAGGCCGGCTTCGACGCCGACATTGTCGTCTGGGATAGCGATCCGCTGGGTGTGGGAGCAGCACCGGTGCAGGTGTGGATCGACGGGACGGCCCAGTTTGACGATCCGGTGGTGCTGTCGAAGCCGCGCGCCAGGGCGGCAAAGGCCGCCGTGGTAGTGCCGGACGCGCCTCCGCCGGAGGTTGTGGAGGAGCCGGTCGAGGTTGCCGACGTGCTCTTCCGGGGTGTGACGAGGGTGCTCCTCGACGAGCATGACGTCTCTGCCGAGGACGGCGCGTCACTCAATGTCGCTATCAGAGGGGGCAGGATCTCCTGCATCGGCGAGTGCGCCGACGAGTTCAGAGTAGCCATCGACGCTGGCGTCGGGGTCGTCACTCTCCGGAACGGCCATCTCCACAAGTCCTTTGTCGGCGTGGGCGGCACCCTCGGTCTCAACGAGATTGACGGGGAGAGCAAGACGGGCAATGGGAAAAACCCAAAGACGTTCACCCGCGCCGTCGACGGCCTCCTCCTGGGGGGCAAGAAACTCAGGGCGGCGCACAACGCTGGCGTCACGCGGGCCATCTCGGCGCCCAGGTTCAAGGGTTGGGGGGGAAACACGCACCATGGTACTAGCGTGGGCATCGTGACCAGTGCAAGGACGAGTATCGATGAGGGAGCTATCTTTGGGAACGACGATGTTGCTGTGCACTATACGCTTGACCTCAGTGTGCGTGGGGGGGACGATGAGAGTTACTCTGCTGCCTTTGGTTCTCTACGGGAGAAGCTTATTCGGGCGGGGGCGCATGGGGGCAAGGAAAAGGAGGTGGGTACGGAAGAGGAGGAGGAGGAGGAGGAGGAGGAGGAGGAGGAGAAAGCGTTTCTGAGGCGTGTACTCGCGTCCGAGATGGTCCTCGCTCTGACGATTAACAGCGCCGATGGTATCGCTACCGCACTGCGCATCAAGGACGAGGTGGACAAGAAGCAGCAGCAACAGCGGCACGGCACAAGCTCGGGCATCAGGATGGCCATCATCGGCGGAGCGGAGGCATACCTCGTCGCCGAACACCTAGCTGCCGCCAACGTAGGCGTCATACTGTCCCCGCTACAGTCCTACGGCGAGACGTGGGACGCCCGGCGAGCCCTCCCGGGAGCGCCTCTGACCAACGGGACCAACATCGACCGCCTGCTCGACGCGGGCGTCAAGGTGGGCATAGGACTGAAGGAGGACTGGGAGGTGCGCGATCTGGCACTGGCGGCGGGGACGGCGTACGAGAACGGAGGAGGAAGGCTGACGGGCAGGCAGGCGCTGGATCTTGTGGGCCGGAATGTGTTGGAGATTCTGGGAGTTGTGGAGGAGGCGGAGGTGGCGGAGGAGGAGGAGGAGGAGGAGGAGGAGGAGGAGGAGACTCCGGGGGTTACGATGAGGGACGGTGGGCATTTTGTTGTGAGTGAGGGGTGGCCTTTGGGGATTGGGTCGAGGGTTGTGGCTGTTGGGTCGGGGCGTCATGTCGTTTCTCTGTTTGTGTAGAACCACCTACTTAGGTATTTCTGATTATCAACATGTTTCGTCGTCTATGATTCCAAGGCTGTAGTCCAAAGTTTGTCGTTGACCTGGATAAGGGGCAAATCCGTGAGTTGTTGCAGGTCAGGTCAGGTCAGGTCAGGGGGGGCCGGCCGTCAGCATAATGGTCGGCGACTCGACAGACACTTAAGATCTGAACGAAACCTACACAAGATGATTGCTTTCCTCGTTGGGAAACTATCCAACAGTTGCCCAAATACCGTCTAATCAACCAGTTTCCAACAGGTGTCTGAATACCGTCTAATCAACCCAACCCTCATCTCAACGTCAGGTGTTATTCAGTGGCCGCGGCCTGTTTCAGTCGCAGTAATAACTAATAATAACTAACCGGTCCGGTATCAATCGACCCTGCACTCACACCGGTGTTGTCCTCCTCCCTCCCCGCGCATCCCTGCTCCGTTCCTCAAGCCAAGCGGCTGTGGCGCCCGGTACCACCGTTCCGAGCTTCCCCTTGTCTACTAGTATCCAAGAAACGACCATCAGTACAGTAATACGTCCTGCAACCAGTGACGTCCACCAGAGATGACGAGCACTAACTACCATGGCTGACACACACACACACACACACACGCACACACACACACACACACACACATACTCCAATGCGTGCGCCACTGCTGGGCTCCATACCTCTTTGGGAGAAGTCGTATTCTCCGAAGGCGGGAAAGGTGGGTGGGTGTTGCTCGTCCCTGATCTGCGCGCGGCGTCCCCGGTGCCGGGACTTGGCGCTCTCTTCCCCCCCTTTTCGGCTGCTGCGGCTTGTCATCATTGCCGCATCTATTCGCCCGGGCCCGGTGGCATCATTCATTCCTTCCAGGTTCCATGACATCTTTTTGGAAATGTGGGCGGTTAACCCCACGCCGGTGGCTGGGAGTTTGACAAGGGGGTGCAGGGGTTAATTTATGGCTTGGGAGAATGATCCATGTTAACTTACTATGTATAAACTATGTGAGCCACCTATAGTATGCAGCCTGGCAGGCGTCTGCGGGCTATTAGCCCGTTTACCGTTTAGGATTCGTATTATATCGGATAGTTAGACCGATAGTGAACACGGCACGCCTTCTCCTTTGCAACGTATCCCGAGGAGTGGCTCGCGCGCCGCCTGCATGCCGGAAGCCCGGAGACTCGAAGATCTGGCCTCTTGGCCTGACGCGCCGCATAACGGAGACGTTCTGGATGGATTCCCCGGCTGCTCACTAGTCTGACACCTTGTTTTGCGGACTTCTGTTGACCCGCAGCGCAACCTCCCACAGTCTCGTCTCCCGTCTTTTCTTTCAGGTTCAGGGTCAAGGTCAGGGTCTAGTCCACATGGCCTTTAGTTTAGCCACTCCTCGTTCTCGTCAGATAAGAAGGTGAGAAGAGTGTCCTGCTGTAAGCAAGTGGCGAAAAGGCATTACTTGGATTTTGTCCTCTGCCTGGTGCCTACATTGGATGGACACCCCCTCCCAAACTCTGTTGACCGCTGCCTCCGGGTAATTCTTCTTTTTTTTCTTTCTTCTTTTTTTCCCCTTTCTATCCTGGCAGTCTTGCTTGATTTCTCCGAATTGGCGCATAGGTGGCTTCAGCCACCCGTCCAGTACCGCGTCGAGGCGCCCTCAGCGACGGGGATTTTAGACGTCGTGAGTGCTAGGGAGGGGGGGGAGGTACATGTAGGCAGGGAGCGGAGAGAGGAGAAGGAGGGTGGTCTGACTTGTCTGTCACTCACGCAGGGGAAAACTCACTTAAAACTTGGCAAAACACCGTATCTCCCGGCGTGAGTCTGCCCGCCTGGTGGCCTGTTTTTTCTCTCTTCTTCTTCCTTCTCGGGGACAGTGGCGGCTGGCTGGCTGGCTGGCTGGCAGGCTTGCTTTAATCTCAACGAACCATCGAACCCTGCCTGCATCTCAGCTCCCATGCAAGTAATGCAAGGTCCGCCGCCTGGCTCCTTTGGCAACCCTCCCACCCTCTTCCGCTTCCGCAGGACGGACCCTCATGCAATGTAACGCAACGCACAAAAGTGAACGACGCCCACCAAGGGCGTCAAGACACAGAGAGCCAGCCCCAGTCAGCGGTCGACCGTAGTCGTCGCTGCTGCTGCTGCTGCTGCTGCTGCTAGCGGATGGATTCCTGCATCTCGTCTATCTCGCGAAGCATCCCAGGTTGGCTTTCGCGTGGGTGCGTATCAGCTAACCTTGAGGGAGTGAGTAGTAGGGGGGGGGGTTTCCACGGGGCGCGCGGATAGAGGCAACCGGCGGAAATGGCTTCGTCCGTTGGCGGGCGGCGCTGTTTGTCCATGTTGTTCTTACATCAATGTAAATGTAAATGTCCCCCTCCCCGGGGCTGCCTACCTCCTCCCAGCTCGGGCTGTGACTTCTAGATCTTCTTCGAGGTTCCAGTCATCTTCAGATATCCGATCATATTGCCCGACAGAAGAAATATAACATCGGATATCCCGGACCCCTCTGAACCATGATATCAGCCAGCCGCATGGAGGAGTCAACCTCGTCCTCATCATTGTCGGACGCAGCAGCACCTCCTCCCGGAGCAGCACTCCAGTCCATCCGATCGTCCTGCGACCGCTGCCGCTTCCACAAGCTCAAGTGCAACGTGCCCGCCGCCAGCCACGGAGGCCCCGTCCCCTGCGAGAGATGCACCAGGGCCAAGGTGCCGTGTGTCTTTGGCCGGCGCCGGCGCGCGAACCGGCCCAGCGAGGACAAGAAGCGTCCGGCGGCGCCGACACGCCGGGCTACCATGCCTAGTCCCTCGCCCACCCCGGCTTCCTCTTCGGCGGCTCACGATGGTGGTGATTCGGCGATGACAGGGGCGGCAGGCTCCGGGTCAGATCCGCCGCCGCCGCCGCCGCCGTCAACAATGGACCCGGCTCTGCAGAGAACACCAGCTTCCCACTCGGACGCCGGCCCCGCCGCCACCTATGATAGCCGGTCATGGGAGACACTCATGACCGCCGGACTGGGGGACAGCCCGGACATCCTCCCCGGCCAGCAGAACAGTGCCGGAAACGGGTGGGAGTGGTTCCACCAGGGTTTCGGCCTGGACGACACCTCCATGTTCGACGTCGATACTCTCGATCCCGCCATCATATGGTCGCCGCCCACGCCGCAACATATCCCGACAGCAGCCCTGGCTCTAGCCACCACGGAGCTGGACATGACCACAACGCCTCCAGCTACCAGCGGCGGCACCGCCAACATGATGAGGTCGAGCAACAGCAACAGCAACAGCAGCAGCTGCTGGACGCCGGTGCAGCAGCTCCTCCCCCTCATCGCCGACATGCAGCAGCGTCTAAAGATGCTCGAGCAGGGGCCTTGGCAGGGCGGTGACTTCCCCCAGAGCCTGGATGACTACCCGGTCGGCGCCGTCCTCCATCTTTCGCGGGAATTCGGGTCCATTGCCGGGCAGGTCCTCAGCCGGGCCATCGCGGCAGGCATGGTGGCGGGCGGCGGCGTTCCTCCGGTGGTGCGGAGCCATGCTACGGACGGCGCGAGGGAGGTCATATTCACCAACAACCCGCAGAAGCACCTCGGATCCGAGAGCAGCAGCAGCAGCAGTAGCAGCAACAACGAGGTTGGGGGTGAAGACGGCGGAGTAGACACGGCGACGGCGCTGCTCGTTCTGGGCGGGTACATGTGGCTGATGCGCATATACGGCGCGGCACTGGGCCACTTCCAGGTGCACCTGAGCGGACTGTCGGGGGCGAGCGAGTCGGACGGCGGCGGCCGCGGCGCCTCGGGGTCGGGTCCCAATGCCAGTCCCGGCCTGCGACTGGGTGAGCTGCCGAGCACGGGCACGGCGCCGGACCTCGGGAGGATCCACACGGCGCTTGGTATGCTGCAGGGTGCCCTGGCCGAGGTCGAGGGACAGTTGGGACGGGGAGGTGCGGTGGCGAGGAATCTCGTCGTGGCTCTTCTCACGAGACAGGAGGCCGTGTCTCGGGGTGTTGGCGGAGGGGGAGGGGCAGGAGGTGGAGGAGGAGGAGGAGGAGGAGGAGGTGGTGGTGGTGGTCCCGGCGGTAGTAGCGAGCACAGCGGCGGCAGCTCCGATGTCGATGACTGCGAGGGACTCGGGGGCAAGGTACAGTCGGTGAAGGAACTCTTGCGGGAGAAGATGGGATTTTAAAACATTGGTCGAAGGGGGGGGGGGGGGGGGGGGGGG